>BMAO01010730.1:0-30455 GCA_019973975.1 Trichonephila clavata
AATATCATGAATTTATTGATAGCTATCAAAACATGTAGTAACAGGCAATTTAAATATAGTCAAGGATGGAATTTTAAAGATATCATGAGTAAGGCACTAGTTTTAATTAACATTTCTAACAACAATAATACTGTTAAAAATCAAATTAATAATGATATATAATTTCATTACTAAATCTGCAGTTAAATATGGTTTGCCTTTAGAGGCATTTGATGAATTTAAGTACAATATTTTAAAAGACCTGATGAAATTTAACTATTGTTCTAAACCAGTACTCACTTATAAAGATGTAAAACAGAAAATTTATGATTTACAAAAGAATTTTATCATTGTTTACATAGATAAAGTGCCTGGTAATTATGCTATTATCTGTAGTATTTTTATAATACTATGATTAATGAACATTTTTTAAACAATAAATCTTTCAATAGATTGGAATTGTCAGATAAAGAAATTACTAATCGAATCACTGCTATATACAGGAAATTGAATGTTTCCATTCATAAGATTAAGTTTCTATATATTTTTTAACACCTAAATTTCATAAAAATCCTGTTAAATTTAGAACAGTAACAAATGGTTTTAAAACTTATATCACTGCTGCAGGTAAAATGCTGCACAATATTTTTCAAGAGTTCATCAATAAGCAATGTAATAAAGCTATAATTAAAATAGTAAAGAAATTATAGATTTTTTTAAAGATAAAAATACTGATTCAGTTCATAGTTATGACTTTGAAGATCTTTTTAACTCTATTGATATCAATGATGTAATTAGGGTAATTTTAGATAATCACAGAAATTATAACCTAATATTAATTTACAAAAATTTAGAACTCTAATAAATTTTGTCCTAAAAGAAAACTACATTAATTTTAATGGTTTCTGTACAAACAAACCAAAGGTTTGCCAAGGTGGCCTGCTAGCAATAGTTTGGCTAATTTATAATTACACTTTTACGAAAATAATTATATTATTAATAATGATTATTACATTTTTAGATACATATGACCTAATTATTTTTGGTAAAAAATAAATTATAATCCCAATATCATTTTTATCCGGGATATTTAAAGCTACTTAAAATTAATAATAATCCTGTTAAAACTAATTACTTGGATGTATCATTATATATTAAGGACTATAAATTACATAGCAATATTTATGATAAAAGAGATGATTTTAATTTTAACATTCTTAAAGTTCCTTCCTGGAATTCAAACTTATCCATTTCAATATATCGAAATATTATTTTGAATTATATTTATCGTAAAAGGTATTAGTTAGTGATAAATCTAATATATATTTAAATATTAATAACTTTATTAAACATTGTATAGAACACAGTTACCCTCTTAAATTTATAAAAAGTTATATAACAGTTAAATAAAAAAAAGTTTTTTCAGTTATACAGTTTATAGATAGATGACGCCTCTAGCTAAGTAATTTTGTAATAATATTTTTATTAAAAATTAATCGTTTATGTCTGGATGGTATTTTTTATTTTCTATAAAATTTTAAAATAAATATAGAAATTTAAAAGTATATATATATATATATATATATATATAATTTTGCTACTTTATCAATACATAATAATTATATGCGTTACTGTTATTGTCCATAAGAAGCGAATATGTATTCACATAGTAAGTTATTAGTTTGGCTTTGATTTTAAATATTTTAGTAATTATTAAAGGCTATAACATTATGCTATTACATTAATAGATTATGGTTTTATCTATAATATAGTTAAACTTCTCTAGAAATTTATTGCTTTCCCTATGGCCCAGAATACTGGCAAATTCAGGTGAAGGTTGGCTGGCAGAAAACTTTGTTTAACCTGCATTCCTAGTTCCTAAGGCTGGGAGTTTGCTTTTAGTATTTCTGTGGCTAAATCTTTTCTATTATGACGATAGTTATCTTAGGTATATAATATTTTTGTATATTTTTGAAATATATTATATATTATATTATATATATATATATATATATACATGAAATACTTTTAAAATGCTTTATTTTTGAAAAACAAAAATAAAAATTAAAAATAAATATCTCAAAATTTACACTGCAGCATCAACAGTGAAATATATTTTCTATTTACTTTAAATTATTTCTATTCATCAAAACTATAATAATTAAAAGTACAGAAAAGGATTTTTTTCAAACAATGCCATTATTTTGATAGAAAATTCGAATATTATTTTCAGAAAAATATTCATATTGACAGTTTATACTAGTTTCTTATTAGATAGCACTTGAAACATTTATGTGAAATTTCATTCAAGTATTATTACTTATGTATTTATTTAATAATTGAGTATTTTATACCATCAACTTAAACAAATGCAGATATGAAAAATGCTTTTTTACTTTGTAAAAAATTAATTTATCTTGGCGGATGAGAGTCTTTAAAAATCATACAGTTTGTTCTATTATTATTTCACAAAAATAAATACAAACGTCAACTATAATGATTCAAATTGGAAATATTTTAAAATGGAAATAAAACGGGTGTTCTGATCAGAAATGTCATTCTTAAGTAGTCGGATATTTTAAGTTATCTAAGTGTTTATTCATTTCAAATTCTAGTTCTTAATTTAATAAGTACTTGGCGACAGGATGTATTTTGATATTAAATACAAAATCTCCAAAGCATAACTTAAATATCTTCACAATTCAGGAATGAATGCAACAATGATTCGTAGCTTCACAAAATTGGAAAGAAAATATTATGTTCTACGTAGTTTCTAACGTGTTTTTCATATCTACTTTACGTATCGAAATTCGTAATTTAATATGAAATTGTTGAAACAAAATTATTGCCTAAGATAATTTGCTTTTCTTTTATTTAAACTTCTCTTCTAAAACTTTCTTAAGCAATATCGTAAAGAGAATGTTTGAAATCTGATCCGTAATTTTATCATGTTTTTAAAACACAGTATTTCATAATTATATATACATATAAAGTTATTATTTCAAAATTTTTGTTTTTGTTTTAGAAAAGGATTAAAAGGAATAGAATTATGGCATAACATAAAATCTTACAGTGAACAAAAGGAAAAGAAAAAGCATCTTTTGAAAGATAATTAATAATGATCATATATTATTCTTTTGCACCTCCATAGAAGGACATGTTTCTCAATCAATTAACGTCCGAAAATTGTGTTTTTTAAAAGCAGTAATTGAAGTAGAAGTTAAATTATGTGATATAATTAAAATAATTTATTTTTTAAGAAGTGTTTGGTTTTTTTTCATGTATTTTGACATCACTACTATTTTTTTCGCTGAAGCACGTAACTATTTCTCATTCACTATCATTTTAGTCCTGGATTATATAGATTTTTAATGAATACCATAGAATAATTTCGGCGTAAAACTAAACATGCTGAACTATAAGGCATATTTAAAGAAGAAAATATACTCAAAGCAAAAATAAGTATTACTAATATACTGAGATTTGTTGATATACTATGTTATGTGTGTGTTGTAGGTTCAATAGTACCTTTACTTACATCTCTCTCCCTCTCCCTCTCTCTTTATATATATATATATATATATATAGTATATATATGTATATTATAAAATATAAAATATAAATGTGGGTATTAATAAAAGTATTTTTGAATTTACGCAGATTTGAATTGAATTACAATTTAAATATGACTGACAGATTTCAGATGTAGCTAAAAATGAAGCGATTTCAAAGTAACATGTGTTTATTAAAAAAATCCTACTTGCTAAGTAAAGAATTATTTTTATCTTACATCTCTACATGTAATGGGTTTTTGGAATTTATTTTTGTTAACTTTAAATTCTACAGCAACTCGAGGACTATTCATGATGTTACTTCTAATTTTAAACTTTGGTCAATTGACGGGAGCAATATTTAAGCAGCTCTTCTACGCTCCCAACTCCCATATCTAGATTTGACGTGCATTAGGTCATTAAAACATTGGGTCTAGCACACCAGCTACCTGTTTTCAATAATGGCCATTCCGGTACCACAGCGACATTACTAAGTTGAACAAAACAACCTACTTATTTTTATTTTCCTCCTCGCGTCAATTTGATCCCTTAGTAATTTTTAAAGTCTTAAAATTTTTCTCAAAGTAAAGTTTAACACCGTAGCTCAGTGCTTCTAAAACTTTCAATATTTTCGACCCAATATCCAATCATAATTTTTCTTGTGGCCCTCCTCCGTACAATAATAATGAATTGAATTAAATAATACTATACTTTGACACTAAACCTACAACACGAATTTAACCTCTTAAGCGCCACCGGCGTATATAAACGTCATGCTCAACTAGTATGTTAAATAATAGGAGAATAGGAACTTAAATAGAAGTTCTCATTTACACAAAACCAAGTCATCTGTTACGGAAAGCGGTTTTCAACTAAAACCAATGTTAAAAAGAGCATTTTACCCAAGAAGATTAGTAGAAGCACGAACTGAACTCGTTAAAATATGGTAAAAAAGTTTAAGTTAGTTTAATTTATTTTTATAATTAAAGCATGAAATCCTGAGCTTAAACATTTACTTTTTTCTCATTATTGAGCATAAATTAATAAAAACGTAAGAAAAAAAAATTAAAAAATGTCTTAACTACACATTTTACAAAATAATAATAATAATGCTAGCGTAGTTTTTTAGGCTGTTACTAAAACATTATATAATTTAATTTACATTTGATACTGGTTCAACAATTAAAGAAGTAAACTTCACTAACAATTCTGTCAAATAATGAAATATTCGTACTTAATTTAAGAAATTTCTTTCATTATTCAAATAACAGCAAAATAAATATATTATATATATTTTACTATATTTATATATGGAGAAATAAAGCGACTCATATATATCATAGTACGATATCTCAGGAACAATTAAACTAAACCCACAAACTTGAAATTTGGTAGGCATGTTCATTTCATAAAGTAGAGTTCGCTAAAAACGGATTTTGCAAAATCGATTCCCAAATGGCATTGAGGAGTTTAAGAGATGTAACAGATAAAATATTCTCATTTTGAGCTATTAGACCTACAGACTTGAAATTGGTAAATATTTCTTTTCATGGAGTAAAAATCCGCTACAAAAAAGGTTTCGCAAAAATTGAACAAAAGGGGATATGCAGTGGCTTAAGGGGCGTGCTCTAGGAGCTTACATTACAGATAATTATGTTTTTAAACTAATTTAGACGTACAGATTTAAAGTTTAGTAGGCTAATTCCTTTCATGAAGTAAAGATCTACTACAAATGAATTTTGTGAAAGCCAACCCCCAAGGGGCGTTGCAGGTGACGTTGTAGATATTTATTTCCGTTTTTAAACAATTAGACGTATACTTGAAATTCGGTTAGTATTTTCTTTTCATAGAGTAGATATCCACTACAGAAAAGTTTTTTTCAAAAATAGAAAACGGGGTGGGGTGGGGCAAGGGGTTTAAGAGGAGTTATAGAAAAATATTCCCGGTTTTGAAATATTAAACCTACGGCTTGAAATTTCATAGGCAATAGAGAATGGAATAGAGATCCGCTAAGAAAGGGTTTTGAAAAAGTCGACCCCTAAAGGGGTGGTTGCGAGGGGTTAAGTGCCTCTGTAGATAAATATTCACCTATTTTAACTTATAGACCTGGACCTGTAGACTGTAAATTGCGTAGGCATGTTTTTTTTATGGAGAAGAGCAGCGCTACAAAGGATGCTTTTGCAAAATCGGCCTTCAAGGGGTTAAGAATGTGTTACAGATAAAAAGAAAATCTCGTTTTCGAAATATTGGATCTACAGATTTAAAATCAGCATGCATGGAGTAAAGATCCGTGAACGAACGGTTTTGAGAAAATTGACACCCAAGAGAGTTTGCGAGAGAGTTTTATATAAAAAATTCCTTTTAAGAATTACTAAACCTGCAACTTTGAAATTTGGAAAAAGTGTTACTTTTACTGATCAGAGATCAGCTAAGAAGGGGATTTTCAAACATTTGACTTACATGGGTGTAACGAGTGCGTTATAGGTAAAAAAAGGCCCATTTTTCACTATTAGGCCAGCAGAATTAAAATGTGGAAACTTTTCTAAGGAAGCCTTTTTTTGTTTAATATGCCATTCACATACAATTAACCCATTAAAAATTTCTTTAGTTTCAATCTCTATTGTTTTATTTTTCGATTCCCGAGCAAAGAGAATGGTATACCTGCTACTAAACAATATATTGCTCATTTAACAACAGAAAATAAATACGAAGTGTATGCATTTTCGTGATCTTTTTGACAATTGACAACGATTAAAATAACTTGAATTGTCCAGTGAAGGCACCTTATCCTTCGATGAGTGATTGTAGAAATAATTTTTTTAACCATGTGTTTAATTTAAAACAAATTTTGCAGCATATAATATCAACAGAAATTTAAAAAAAAGGGTTACAGGAAGATGTGACAAACTTCACAATTATAGCAGAAAGAATCAAATAAAATACTGAAAAAACAATAGAATGTATTTAAGAAATAAAATATTAATAAAGACGAAAATCAAATTGTATTAAAACATTTAAGTTAAACTACACCAGAAAAGGGGAATAAAAATAAGTTGAAGTATTTTATAATTATTATGTTCTGAAATTAAATAAAGTTATGTTTCTGATGAAAACAAAGCATAATCAAGAACTTTAACCAGTGATTTTTTTTCTAGAGACCCTTATGGTACGTAAAACACCACCACATTTTCGGTACCATCACACATTGCCTAGCTTGAAAGATCTTCAAATATCTTAAATATTCAAGTTTTTTCTAAATATTTTGCATGGAATGTAAATTAAAAAGTCAAAAAAGGGATTACTAATTAATATAAAAGGCCCCTTTTAAATTCATTCGGATGATTTCCTAAAAATATCGTAAAAAAATACAAATTCATATTCGTTTACATTAAAGAAGAAAATTTTTACTACTGTATTCTCTCATCTGGGTTACAAATAACAAGAATGCAATATATATATATACATTTTTTACTTGTACGAGATTTCATCAAAAGCACTGACTCCTGTGTAATGCAATCTCAATGTCCTAAAAGATACAATGGTTTACTATATTACGTGATATCTGATTTATTTTATTATGTTAATAGAAGTTAGAGAACTAATTTAATATAAAAGGTCGTGATACTATAAGAGAAAAAATCTTCCTTTGGTTTACAGAATGACTTCCTTTTATTTTTCTTTATTTCTTTGTCCCTTTGATTTCGGAAAATGTGCACCATTGAAACTGATTAGATATGTATTTCTTAATGAAATAATAGAACCAACCAAATGGAACTAATATTTAATCAGATTTAATAATTTATTGAAATAAAGGTATTAAAACAGCATTAAGAATTATAAAAGCAATTAGAAGATAGGATTTACGAGAAAGTATAATTCTTAAATAATAGCGCATCGTATAAAATGATTCGTTAGGTAACAGCAGTAGCAAGCGTTTTCTTAATGGAATGTTTTTTTAATAATGCAGTTAGCCTTAAGTAAAAGAAATCTTGAGATGTGGAACTGTAAAAGTAATTGAGATTGTCTGAAGCAGAAAAATGATAATCCCTTTCCAACATTAGCTTTTTCGAAGCTTGCATTTCGCAAAATTTATTTTTATAAGTCTTATTCCTAATGCTAAGATATAAGAAATAGTATTTGCCGTAGGGTGGGTAAGCCAAAAAAAATAACTGCCACTTGATTCTTTGAGGCTCCAGATTAAGAAATAAAATACCTTGATAGGCATTTTAAATGGTATCTATGTAACAAATTGCTATTACACAAAGGGCGTGTTATGTAATTGAATACCGATATTTCATGTTTTATTTCGGAAATTTATTAGCAACAACAGAGTAATATAGAGGAAAAGTACGCAACTTTAAAAAACCGTACATTGTATAACTTACAGCAACCAATTCAATAAAAAAAAAGAATCTGAACAACAATCATTGTTGTCACTGTCCCAAATGAAATTATTAAGTAATTGCAATTGTTCGAATATCTTCAAAGATGCGTTTATTTCGTAGTGATTGCCAATAATATGTGCACGAGTATGCGTATATGTTGCGAATTTTTCTTCCAAATGTTTTTAAAAAGCTTTTTAAATACACATAAAAAAATTCAAAAGTTTTAAATACTCTCATGAAAAAATATAGAAATAACATTTAAATTTTAATTTTTTTATTGTTTACATTTCAAGAATCACAGCATTTAAAAGTAAATTCGTTGAAGGAAGGGAGAAATATATACTGATAATAATGTAAATGCAAAATTTGATTTTATATATAAAAATTGATTAGTATAATATATTGATATAATATTGTATGTGTGTGTGTGTGTGTGTGTGTTCCTAGACATTCTGCGAAGTATTCAAATCTGACGCTTTACATAAATTTAATGTTTACTTTGTAACATATTTTGAGCAGAGTACTTTATAATGAGTTTGAATATTTATTGTTTGTTAATATAATAGTTTTATGAAACTGAAATAAGCTATAGAGTGAATTATAACTATAGACTAAGTACATATTGTACAATATAATGCTTTATAATAAGTTTTTATTTATGAGTATAGCATATGAACCAAGAGAATACCCCTGTAATGTGGTTTTATTCTCAGATTTGAAAACACACACAGATATATGCTTGTATAGATTATGCACAAACAATTTTCAATATATTCCGAACATTTTAATTCTGATTGTTCAAAGTTTACGTATTTCTGAAATACACATAAATGTGTTACTTTAATATGCAACGTTGTCGGAGATATAGAAATTCTTTAAATCACCAAAAGAAAAAAATGTGATGCTTTATCTGTTTTTGTAGAAAAGACTCATACTATTAATAATCATTGAATTTTTCGTATAAGGTCACTACAGTATTTTAAATTTACATCATTTTAATGATTAATAAGTAGATGCTGTTAATGTATTAAAATTCATAAACAACAAGTTATTGTTAAATGGTCTGCAGTTGATTTTCTCCAAATGGTCTGCAGTTGATTTTCACCCAATGGTCTGCAGTTGATTTTCGCCAAATAGTCTGCTGTATATGATAAGCATCACGTATTATATGAGATCAATCACTGCCGCAGAATTACGTTACCTTAACGACGTAAGTGTCGTGAGCGTGTATACACGTCTTGCTGAGCAGGTGCCTTTAGTGCGCTGGACCTGTATATTCGTCCCTCCAAACAAGGACACTTTGCATTGTGCGGCTCTATTTAAAACTACTCCCACCGTTAGAATATAATAAAATGACATTGGTAGTGTTTGCTTCTAAAGAATTTACTTATTTTGGAGAAGAGGTGGGGAAGGAATTTCAAAGCGTATATTCCAGAAATGATGAAATTCGTAGCTAAGCAGCTTTTGAGTGTACTCTTTTCTATTCTTCCTTTGATGCCATTTTCGCTTAAGGTGTGTAATAGGAGATTTTAATTTTTTGTCCGAATGCACTGAATATGATACTGGTTTATGTGTTCAATCATGTTTCAGAATATATCGCAGAACAGAGAAGTTATAATTTATTTTTTATTACATTGTTGACTCCAGAGATTAAATTTTATTTTCATTTTATTATATATATACCTAATATATAAAATTCTCGTGTTACAGTGTTTGTAACCAAACTCCTCCGAAACCACTAGGGCGATTCTTATGAAATTTTGTGCGTATATTCAGTAGGTCTGATAATAGGACGTTAACTATTTTTCATTCCGATATTGCAATTAGTTGAGAAAATATTAATTAAAAACCTTACAATCCCTGTCTGTTGTTTCGTTTGGCGTCGAAAATCAGTTTCGCGCCAGAAAAATACTACTCTGTCAGAGAAAAAAAGAAAACCCAAACCCAGAGAAAAATTATAGGAATATAAATACATCACTGTCATTTAAGGAAGTTGTAAATAATTTATTTCTGTTGAGCTTTATTCCATGTGTAAGAGTTTTATGATATTTCGAAGAGCACACATGATTGAAGGATTATTAAAATTATTTCTTATGAATATGCTGAAACACATAAAACATAATGAAAAACGTTTCACAGCAGTGATCGTAGCAGTGATGCTTATATTTATAATTTTACTTTCTCAGTGCAACTCTCATATTAAGTATATTCTTATACTAAATGTATCATCAATTCGCAGTGCTATAATTATGTATTCCCATTTTGCAAAAGATTGTTCTCATGTTCAGTTAATTAAGTGATCTCATATAAATCATTAGTTTTCAACACGTGTCACGTTCTCTCGCCTACAACAACTATTGTGTTACCTGTATAAAACCTATTTTCAGACATTTTGAGATCTTGTTTATTATTTATTTGTTTATTTGTTATTAAACTCCAATTAATAAAACTGTAATACTCAATGCGCTCAAAATTTTCGGGAATCATTTTCAATGTAAAGAAAAAATATATACGTATTTTATATTTGTGAAAGGTAGAGGTAAAACAATAAAAGAGCATATACATTATCAGTATACTGTTTTCTAGCATAAAGTATTTCAATTTGATCTATTTGTGTGTTTTGTACAGTAAATAATGCCAGGAAGACGCAAAGAGTCTGATTTAGGCCGTCGAATTACTAAATCTACAGCCATGCGAAATAGGAGAGCTCAAAGAACAGACGAACAAATCCAACAGGATAATGAAGATAATGTTATTTTTTATTTGTCATAATTTGTGATAGTTATGTAATTTGAAATTTATTAGTTAAAATAATAAAAGTACACAAAAAATTCAAAAAAGAAATGTTCGGTGCTTTGTTACTTTTATAGGCCGTCATCGTTCACAGCGCATCATTCCTCTTTCAGTCATATACTATATCCCCACACACTTCCAATGAGTTAGTTATTTTTTATTTGACTACCAAAATATTCACCAGAAATAATTTATTTGGCAAAACAACGTTTGCAGGGTCAGCTAGTATATATGTTACCGGCAAAGTATGAAATGCGGGCATTCTATAGAATGCCTAGGCATTCTATACAATGCCGGGCGTTTTTAGGCAAAGTATGAAATAAGAGATTTATTACATACTTTGCCTAGGCATTGTATAGAACGCCTAGGCATTCTATAGAATGCCCAAATCTGTTTAGGCAAAGTATGAAAAAAGGTCATGATGAGGATATTATATCAATGACTTACATTCCTAAATGTACAAATGTTATTCTGACAAAATGAGATTGCTATTGAAAAAAAATATTGCTAAATTGTGATTTCGCATATACTTGTATTCGAATTCCTTCAGAAGTTCTAAGTCGATAGACACCATCCTATTTCCCACTCATTACAATTGCCAATATATTGGCACTCGGAAACAAAATCAAAGTTTTTACTACAATACCTTTTTTTAAATAATTTTCTGTTTTTTCTGGCAAGGTTCACAAGGGTGGATGTACAAGTTCAATATTATAACATGTAACATTTTTGTATTTGTTTGAAAGTTCTTTCAGAATTCTATCACATCCCCAGAATTCGGAATTTAATTTTGCTCTTGGCAAATTAGAACAAGTTCAGAGCTCAGGTACCTTCCCTCTGGGATGAAAACTGGGAGTCAAAATTACCGGCGGCAATCGGTATCGCCTACATGGTGCCACAGTAAAAAGGGATAGCCCTCCCTGGGGAATGTATTAGGTCTGAAAATGGTAAAAATAACAATCTGTAGCCCCATTGGGGGAAAAAAGAATCCGTGACGTAATACTGTATAACAGTTCTTCCCAACATTTTTATCTTCTGGACCGGTCAACGTTTGATAATTTTACGGTGGCCCACTGAGGGTGTGACGTTGATTATTTATATTTTAAATTGTTTTGATTTTATAATTTGCAGTAGAACATCGTTTTTTCGAATCAATTGGGACAGGACACCGTTCGGATGCGGGGTTGTTCGGATAACCGAAAGCGATCCATGCAGTATATGAAACCGGACACTATACGAATATTGAAAATCAAACAATTGAAAAATTTACAAATTTTTTGAGCAGTGCAAAGTGCCTCTGAGAATTGTACCGCGTGCCACATGTGACACTGATTGCCGACCCCTGCTGTAGATCGTGACACCTTCTCCAACACTATAGCTTGCTCCTCCATTTTCAGGAAGCACAGGAAAAACCAAATTTTTGTTGAACAAGTTTAAGTAAAATGGAGCATTTTGACATTTCCGAACAAACAGCAATGTATAACTAACAAATTCTGAGCCTGAGACACATGTTAAAAGTTTTATGTCTTGCGAAATGACAATATTCAAAACGAATCTGAGATG
This sequence comes from Trichonephila clavata, assembly GCA_019973975.1. NCBI lineage: Eukaryota > Metazoa > Arthropoda > Arachnida > Araneae > Nephilidae > Trichonephila > Trichonephila clavata. The sequence continues at coordinate 12,272 of BMAO01010730.1, forward strand.
TATTTCATACTTTGCCGGTTTCTCATTAGGCATTCTATAGAATGCCTAGGCAATGTGTGAAATAGGAATCATTTCATACATTGCCGGCTAGATTTAGGCATTGTATAGAATGCCTAGGCATTCTATAGAATGCCCGATTTCATACTTTGCCGGTAACATATATATATATATATATTATCATATTCTTTTCTTTCATTTTTAAATTTGAAAGTAAAAAAAAAAATTAGAAGGAAAACAAGGCCCCCCCCCAATAAACCGCGTAGCAACGCGAACCTGTGGCACTAGCGGGGGAGGTATTTCTTAATTTTTCTTCGACAGTTAAGGGCTTAAAGAAGAGAATACGAGAAAACACTATTAACTTACAAATTCAGGGCCAGAATATGATTTTGCTCCATATTTTACTATATTCTGGACGTGTTTTGACATTTTAATACTGAACAAGATGCGTAACGTATTCTTAACAAGGTCTTACTGAAGAGACAGAAAAAAACTTTAAAAAAAATCTTTGATCAATATGATGGAATAAATTACGATGAATTGAATACAATCCATGATTCAGATCTTTAATCCATTACAGATATTTTTGAAGATTAGACAAATATTTCAGGACATAAATAAAAAAATGTTCATTATTTGGCAAGTTTGTTGCCTATTCTACAACCGAAGTTCAATCCATAAACTCGTAAGAACTAAATAACCAACGAGCGAGCATCTTTTACCTTTTGAAAAAATGCACAATTAGGTAATTTTCCTCATGAATGCCAAATGATTAGATATAAAATTTAATTATCATTGATGTCTGACTTTAAAACAGCTAATGTTTATTCATTGGTATACTGCAAAGCCTTCTGGTGAAAAGTAAGACATTTTTTTAATATGATTGGTCTTGCTGTAATAAGATTTTATACATGCCAGTCCTTCATACAGTGAACGCAATCTTTTTAAGAAGCGTATTTTTCACTAAAGAAATTTGAAAAGCATGTTTTAGAGAATCATATAAATATAAGTAGAAAAACGAATATGTAAGTAACATTAAGCAAGCTTTTACTATTTGCGAATTGGAATCTTCTTAGATGTCAGTACAATTGAACGATAAATGTGTAAAGAACAAGGACCAAATAAAGTTAAAGAACACTTATACCGGATGTGTATTATACCAAGCATTTTTTCACCTTGAACAGGTAAATTTTTATCGTAAAATGTAAATGTTTATCACAGTGGGAATTTGAAAATTATAAATAAAATTCATAAATTATTTTATTTGTTTTAATATTTTTTCAAACTTATATACAGAACAAAGTTACTTGTCTTACGTTTTTAAAATAGCAAAATGAATGAGAGATAATATGAATTTACTTAAATCTGCATGTACAACAGTCACTAATAATTATATATAAAATGAACGATACTGGAAATATTTCTTGAGGCTTAGAGTATATATTTAAGGTCTGGATCTATTCTCGACCCACGTAGGCAAATCGTAACATTTTTAACATGGTAGGAAGGTTAAAGAGGGTTTATAAAGTAAGGAAGATATTTAAAAGAACTAGAGACAAGAAAGAAATTAAGTTCACAAAAGCAAAATCTGTAATAATAGGGGATATATTCGTTTCATTTAAGCGAATTTTGGTACAAAGATACAGTAGTATGGAGAGACGCATATAACAATGCAACAATATGAGACAGATGGGAACTGTCCGTTGGGATACAGGTCATATCGAAAATGGTCAGTCCATGATGCATTACATCTTGGGAAATTTCCGTCTAATATGGAGTGTTGTCACGGTGCACTGTCACAGTGTACAGTGATTATGGAGTGTAAAGAAATAATCTGATTACCAGAGATAAATCTGGAATCAAGGGTCAGCATCTTATTCACCACGTCTTCTTCTAAAAAATAAAACTTTTTGAAGGTATGAATTTTCTAGTAGAATGAAAGTAACGAATGTTGCTTCATGACTGTTCCATTCAATTCATTTACCACAATAATTGTATGCCAAACGTTCTACACCAATAATCTACGGAAATTTAACAGATTTGAAATTTGCATGCATATCTTTTTGATGTTGCATTTGCTATCATCGAATCTTCTTGGTGTTGCTTTTGCTATCATCGAAATCTTCTTGGTGTTGCATTTGCTATCATCGAATCTTCTCGGTGTTGCATTTGCTATCATTGAATCTTCTTGGCGTTGCATTTGCTATCATCGAATCTTCTTGGTGTTGCTTTTGCTATCATCGAAATCTTCTTGGCGTTGCATTTGCTATCATCGAATCTTCTCGGTGTTGCATTTGCTATCATTGAATCTTCTTGGCGTTGCATTTGCTATCATCGGATCTTCTTGGTGTTGCATTTGCTATCATCAAACAGCATATTTGTCATTAAAAATACAACACATGTTTGTTAATCATATAAGAATGAATAGGTGCTTCAATAATAATAAAAAAAAAAAAATTTTTCTGAAAATGATAACATTTTGAAAATATCGATAGATATAAATTAAAAATATATTTCTTATATTTTCTCTGTATAAATTTTTCTTGCACTTTACACAGAATTAATATTCCACAAAATTCAAAAGTAAATTTCCAAAATGTAAATATCCTTGTTTTCAGTAAATTTCCTATTTTTGCAGTAATATATCATTTAGGATATCGCAACTTAAATCAAATGTCTATGAACTAACTGTAAGGACATTACTAACCAAACATTCAAAAGCAATTAGAAAAAAAAACTACGTATAGAAATGTTCACCTGTATTAAAATACACTTATTTAAAATCAAAGCAGGCGTTCTTGGAGTATTTGCGCATTGCCGTAAAAAAGGATTTCTACTTAAGTCATTATATTAAACTCGACAGAATACTCTAAAATTAGGTACATACTTTTCCATGCCAAGACAATTTATTTAAACTCGAATTCTCTTAATTATGTATCGTCCTTTAGTTTGAGATATTTGCTATATAATGGTAGGCCTCAGCTGCAATATAACAAGTAGAATCTAAGAAATGTATAACCTAAGTTTATTATACCCAGGACAAGTTCAGATAGTGCACACACGCACATTAAATTAACGTATTTATTATTCTTCTAAGAGAGTTGCATTATTGTGTGCATTTTTAAATTGTGTTTAAATTACAATTTTTAATGGAAAAAATGTACTTTCAAAAATAGTTTGAGTTATCACATAAGAGAAAATAATATACTAAATATAATGAATGAAACTTTTTTTACTTACGCGTTAAATTATTTAAAATTTGACATGTTTCAAAATCATTCATATATATTTACCATATTTTTTTGTGTAAACATTTTTGAATACCTTAAGATGACTCTAAATGATAGCAAAAATGTGAAGAGACAATTAAAATATTTTGAACTAAACTATTTTACATGATTCCTTTCATGTAAAATATATTTCTTTAAACTAATTTTCTAAGAGGAAGACCATTTTTAACGGTATTTTTTTGTACCCAATGCTATATTATTTGGAATGGTTTTAGCAATTGTTCATCCCAAATATTCATGAATCATTTAAAACTATTTGAAACGAAAATTATTTCAATATTAAAATTCATCATAGGAAAGTAATTAAAAAGTATTTCATTTGTCTTAAGGGAATTGATAAAATTTACAGCACTTGAAAAACCAGGATTTAATCGAAACTTTATGAAAAAAACAAAAAAAAGTTTTTTAAAATTACAATAAAAAAATCAGATTTGTGCAATTTAGTTTTCGTTATCATGACGTACGATTTTCATAACGTATAATATTTATAACCTTTAAATTCCTCATTAAATGCTACCCTTAATATCTCAGAATATTGAAATAAATAATGAAAAAAATATTGAGGAGCTCACAGATAATCATCCTTAACATGTATATTTTGTTAAACCAAAAAAGAGTGACGATAATTGACAAAATCAAAATTATATTTTCCCTTAAGTATCGCTGGCATATATATTTGTGATGAAAGCAAAGTGATTACACATAAAATTTGCATATTCGTGAACAAAATTTGAACCAATAAAAAGATGACATTTAGAAAATGTATATATATATATATAGAATATAATAGAATATATATATAAATATATATGTATGTATACGAAACACTTTATGTCTACTACTAGAGTTTATTTTAAATTACATATTTCAATAAGTATTAACTTTATATTTATTCATAGAAGTCTCTTATATATAAGTACTGTATTAGTTGTGTCTGTCAACGCTATCTTATCACATATGACTGATAACTTTCCTGGATGCTCGTGGTAAAGGTCCTATCATGATTTAGGTGCTTTGAAATTGTTTTCAGTTGGAGAAATAGTTTCAATCTTATGATACTATGCTGTTCATAGTAAATTGTATTTAGATTTGTGTTAGTTCTATGCTGTCTGTTTTAGTATACTTGTAATGTGATATGTAATTACAATATGAAAATTGAAAAAATCAGTGCTTCTTTACTTTATATAAAAACTCTTTACTGACTGATGAAGTTTAGAGATCTTACTGGGTTTTCAGAATCTCGAAAACTATCTATACATATTGAGAGAAAAAAAGTTAAGTACATATATACTACGCACTATAAGACTTAATAGTTTTATATTTTTTAAAAAATTCCTTTTATTGATTGATTTTTGCCACGTTTGGTACTTAGCCTGGATTATTAAATATTTTATTTTTTAATTGCTGATTTGTATGTAAATTCTAGATATCTTGACTTTTATTATTACTGTGTGAATTTAAAGATTACTTTTTAATTAAAATCATAGATAGAAGATTACTAAATACTATACATAGATAATTATTTATATTTTTTTTTTTTTTTTTTTTTTTTTTTTTTTTTTTTTTTTTATAATACATCTAAATGAAAAAAAAATTCTGATTAAACATTAGGAAAAAAATTTTGCTAGAAAAATGCGCAGAATTCTAAGAACTACAGTGATAAATACTATATCAAAAATAGATTGCGAACTCTTTAGGAAGCAAAACATGTGGAATTTAACAAACTTAAGAAGAAATCTTAGAAATTCTAATAATTAAATAAGAATCTCTTAATTGTGTACATAAATTTTAGAACCATTATTTGATGAAGTTGAATTTGAAAATGAATTTAAGGAAGCTGAAAAATATGATTATAAATATACTATTTGGAAATGAAATTAGACTTAACAAATATGTTCATGAATTAAAGTAAGATGTGCAAAATGTTAACTATGCAAATAATAATCATCATGATGAGTAAATTTAAAAAAATGGATGAAAACAGCATACTCATAAATTAAATTAAATAGTCTTAAATTTTGTAGTGATGTAAGCCAATATTTATATTTTTTGAATACTTTCGTAAAAACAATCATTTAAAAATGCAGATGAATTTAAATATTTAATTAACTCGCTTATAGGAGGAATTGCTTTAAGCACTGATAGCGAGTTTTCACTGCCCGACTAGACAAATCGTACAGCTATTAATTTATAAAAATGACAGTTAGCTAGGGGCGATTGGTTGATTCAAACCCATACGAGTAATATATTAAATATCAAAGCTTTAAAGTGATTAAATGCTATTTGCCAGTTTAGAAAATGGTATGGTAAATGATCTACGAAATTAAGAAATATGGAATGTCTGTGATTAACAACTGAAAATACATCATGTGTATTGTGCATTATTATTTTAAAAGCTTTGTTGAAACATGTAAAATTTAATATTGCAAAAAAGGAAAAAAAATAGTACTTATTTAATAATTTCTTATAGTTTCTTTCTTTTTCATTAAAAAACACTTGAGCGTGTATTAATAAGGAATCATGAGTTAAGTGCTAGCAGGTTCTAATCTCCATCTTATATTTCAAACATTTTTTCAGGCACAGCGTGGTTTTTTAAAAAAAATATTCAAGTCAAACAATTTTCCGTACTTCAACTAATTTGTGAGACTGTACCTTAAACTTAAAACAATAAAATTGCTTTACAGAATGTAAAGAAAAGAAAATATTTCCATTGACTCTAGTATAAGACAGATTTTAGCTCCGGGATAGATGGATTCTCAAAGGTGGATGGCAAAAAGGATTGGTTTTCCTATGAGCATCTCAGATATACTGCATAAGATTAAGCTCATTAAATTTAGCAAGATAATTCATATGGTGAGTATCCCCCATTTCCATGTAATCTTCAACCACCTGAGCCTTATATGGACACACAGGGATCGTCGTTTATTAACGGGAACTCAAAACCAGCTTAGTTTCTGAAGAGTGGTATACATTGGTCTCTAATATCTTTTTTCTACACATTATCGCTTTCAGGGAAATTTGACTTTAATGAACGGTTGCAAAGATCGGTGGTTCTTCCACATAATTTCTGCCTAAGGTATTACACCTCATTACCATAATAATTATTTTCTTGATATCGTGTGTCATGTTTTATTTATCTTCTGATATACGTGTATTGGGGATCAGTGCCCAGACTGAATTCTGGCGTATATTTAAATGCAGGATGATCCTGTGAAGTATGGTTCAAGATGCATATTATTTGCATCATGTTAAATGTTCTTTTTTGTATGTTACTGGTGGCCGGTTGCAAATAACGAGTCTTTTGGAATATAGCTCTCTTTCATGAAACCTTCTAAAAAGTAGACACGAGGACGGGGAAAGGTAGTCAAACAATACAGGTTACGAATAATTCATGGATAATAGCATTCTTTTAAGCTCCCTAACAATAAAATTCACAGTTTCATACACATATGCTTAAAATTTTACGGGCAAATTCAAACTGAAAGATTGATATATGTAACGATAGTTAAATGACATTCGTTAATGAAATCAACATGAAGGCTTTTACAGAAATATTTTATAATTTTGAACAATATTAAAGCGTTAAGATCCAGTTGGAACTAGATGCAATATAGCCCATTTTGCATACTGTCGGGGAATTCATCATTCTCTTACATCAACAGTGTCAAGAATGTGCCAAGATTATAGAGTTTCAGACATTACTTCCCACCGAGGACCACACAATTATAGACACCATGCATTTAATGACTGAAAGAGCAAAGGCAGTTTCGTAGAACAGTCCACGTAACTAGACAAGTAATGGTCTGTGTCAAATAACAGGAACATTTAACTTAAAACACATAAGAGACTTACCCATTATGTCAGTGCAGTGAAATTTAGTGTTGATGGGTATGGCATAAGAATACCGTCTCAAACATGCATTTACTAACCACACGCAATTGCCGGCAGATTTTTGGTTGACTCGGAAACCTAAATGATTGGAAAATCTTTGCATGACATAAGTCATGAATCCAAATGGTAAAGGGTGATGGAAGATTTTGAATAGCTTTTAAACCCTATGAGATAGGAGTGCAAGTTTTGTGAAACACACTATTTTATCTGTTGGTGATTTCAAAATGATGTAAGTATATTTACTTATCATGAGTAAGGTTCTTTGGTAAAATTAAACCAATCACACACACACACAGTGATTAGAAATGCTTTTATAGTGCAATTTGGGCGAAATGTTCATCTTTACGAGATTCTACCTTGTGTGACACACACATACACACACAAAAGATTGGTCCAAAAATCATTGTATAAATCAGTTTTTCAAGATATTATCACCTTCAAAGTTATTTCCTTCAGCATTCACACACTTCTACATTCGGTGCTGACATTGCTGGAAACAATTCTGGAACAAAGAGTTTGGGAGACCCTTCAAGAGATTCTCTGTTTTGGCCTGAACCTCTTCAACTGAGGTAAAATGGGTTCCCTTCGAGGGAAAAACATAGCATGAGTTCCAATTAGGTGAATAAGGAGGATTATCTGTCACAGTAAATGCTTTTGCTGGTCAGAAACTGCTTAACAAATAAGGCTGTGTTAGCGGGTGTATTGTTTTGGTACAACAGCCATCCATCACTTCTAAATTTTGGCCTTATTCTCACAATTTTTGACAAGTCTTTTTAGAATTTCAATGTAGTTGTGTTGATTAACAATATGAATACTGATGTGAGTGAGAACTCACTCATATCACGAATATTGACAATGTTTTGGTCAGTAATCGCATAGCTTGGGCTCCAAGCACATTCATCGTTTTCCACAGTATCCCTTCCCCCTTAAAACCACTTATTCCTCTCAAACACATGTGCAAAAGACAAAGTTTCATCTCCATAAGTCTCGGCTAATATTTTAAATGTTTTTGTGGCTGATTTCTTATGTTTCACAAGAAACTTGATTTGATTCGACATTTTTCTGGCAGAATACAATTGCATGTGTTTACTGAATGGTACAATACTCCGAATAGGCGGGATCGATTAGACAAAAACTGGTCACATGGATATAGAAGAGATGTAGGATGACGTCAACAAAACATTTGTTGTCAACTCCACTCTTTTTTCAAGTTACGCACTTAGTCTCGTTTTTTGTGTGTATGTACCCGAACAAAGATGAAATTTTTTGAAGACATGTTTCTACCAAAGTGCTTAAGATATTCCCAATTTGTTTCTTGTGTGAATTGGTTCTTTTGTTAAGTTCCGGAAAACTTAAGTAATTTATTTGGCAATATAGAAGAGGTAGCGCTGTTTTATTTTCCAACATGAAGCATATCTGGTAGCACCTGTTGCAGAAACATGAGATATTTTTCCCCGTCAATGTATTCTGGTTGAAGATAAGGTCGGAGCAGTTAATCACTAAACATTGATAGTAAAGCGACGAAAATGAGCATAAAAATAGGTGGCATGTTATAATATATGATTTATTAAAAAGTTGCATGGTGGAATTTCATTTACGTTTGTATGGATCTAGTTTCCAAATGCGCCTACACCTTTGCATTTTATTTCTGTGACTGTGCATTCGTTGAGTAAAGTGTTTGCTTGGATATGTGCTATCACCTCTTTTTGCCAATTGGTAGAGCCTCCACTTAAGACAATTACAGCCTTAACCCTCCGGGGAATGTTTTGCACAAGTATTTGGATGACGGATAATCATATTTTCTTCCACTTGGCTTGGAAGAGACATGCAAATTCTTTCATCTATTTTGGACAAATGCTGCACCCCTTAATTTGGAGATCCAACTCGTCCCAGAGGTTTTCTGCAAGATTCAAGTCTGAACTCTTTAAAGGCCAGTCCAGTTGGTTTGCCCAGTTATCACCATACTAATCTATGATGGACCTCGCAACATGGCAAGTAGTGCTGTTATCCTGGAAGTAGCAATGTATCCGTAAAATTGCCATAGCGTATGAAGACATTTATGTCAAAAATAGTTTAATAGGAGTCGGTGCTTAGTTTAACTATGAATTAGGATCAAGAGTCCCAATCCATACCAAGAGAAATGTCTCCAGACCATAATATCACCTCCACTAAACTTTACTGCAGACACAATGCATTCTGGCAAAAGGGTTCTTCAGGTATACGCCAAACTTAGACACTACCATATGACTCGCATATATTGAACTTTGATTCGTCACTTTAGAGAGCCTTGTTTCACTCCTCTACGATCCAATTTCGAAGTACCTGGCAGGAAGCACAACCATGAAAACCAAGAAATGTACTTCCTTGTGGATGGTAATTATCGAAACAGCAGTTCCAGATGATTATCGGTACTCCAGACGTACATGATGTATTGGTTTCGTACACTTTTTACAAATGTATTTGGATAGTACTTTACGGTCTCTTAGTTTCAGGGGTCTTCCAGGACGATGTACATTCCAATATTCACCATTTACCTTTCACTTTTTAATCATAAATGTCACTGTCGATTTTGGAATATTTAACACTCTAGATATGCCACTTAAGAATCGGCCATTCCTATGATATCCGACAATTATTCACTTCTTGAAGTCAGACAGTTCTAAATTCCGTGTTATCTTGCAAACCAATATCAATGTTGTTTCTTGCCTTATATTTAAGAACAGAAAGCCTGTGAAAGATCAGGACCACAAATATCCTCATTTACATGGGTGTCCAAATACATATTGGTAGATAGTATATATATATATATATATTATATATTATTATATGTATATATATTGCAAATATTCTCTGATGAAATGGTTTTATATTTAAAATGTCAATGGAAAATAAAATATTTTAGCTATAATATAAATAATTTATTTAAAAAAAATTCAATTAAAAAGCACTTTAACCATTATAACCCTAATGGTGTTATTATTTTACCAAGCCTTTTTCTTAACTCTGCCCTACTTTTGTTTTAATATGTTTTATGTCCAGCAATAAATAACTTATCTAAGAGCAAACTCAACACACCCACACATTAAATATTTAACTTATCGCGCTGTCTTTATAGCTGATTTGGCATAAAACACATTATTTATTGTTTTGATTTAATATATGGCACATTATGTATTCCTAATATGAGTCAGTTCAAGCGATCTGTAATTATAAAAAATTATCTTTCCCTTAACTTTTGTTAATAAAAAACATTTAATATTTTGTATTAGAGATGACTTTGCATAGAATAATTATATTTTATAAAGATGTAGTCATTTCGAGTAACTGATGTTTATCATTTTATTATTTTTACTAAGAACGTATCATCATCTCAAAATTCGGTTTGATTTCAAACCTATGAAGTGCAAAAATAATCTATTTGAAACTGTTAGAGGATTAATTATTTAACTCTACCTTCAAATATCATTTAATTGAAGTTATTGGGGAATATCCATGAGAGAATTGTATTATAAAATTCTAATATATGAGTGTTATTTTAAAACTGAACATATTTCCTAAACTTCAATTTCACTTTAATATTCATCTCAGGTTGTTAGTACCTTTGTTTCATACGCTACCCTTATTGTTATATTCTCTTACTGTAAAAATTGTTTACCTTTGTTTTTAATTCCGATTTAAAAAAATTTAAAATTGTTGTTTAAAATAATTATACAGAAGGTCTTTCGCATTTAATGGAAACGATTTTAATAGTTAAGTGGTATCTATAAATGTAATGATTTTTGTTGCTATTTACTGCTATCTGATAGCCATAATTATTGACCATAGCAGCTCTTGATCGAATTTTCCATGAAAGTAAACTTTTTTTATTAGTACTAACATGCCAATTTTACACCATTCCTCTGGAACCGTTTTCCAAAGTCCATTCAATATTCTTCTATGCCATTTTCCTAAGGGTAGTTGTAATAAAATGAAAGCACAAAAGTCCATTATAGAAGCATCAGATGGTTTTGTAAATATTTCCTAAAATGTGATGCATTTCATTCCTGTTTCTGATGCTTTCATTGCTAAATAAGTCGAAGTTGGCTAAAACGTGTGACTAAAGGTTTTTTTCCATATAAAACTCAACTTCATAAACACCCTTTACATTTGAGGCTGGGATTTCTTTTCTAAAAATTATTAAAAATCATTAAAAAGGCCTGTCTTTTTTTAAAATCAAGAGGCAAGAGTTGTTGGAATGTTTCAATACAATTGAACACTTAAGGCCAGGACAACGATATCAATATAAACAGACAAAGGTATAGTATATATTCGTATATCATGAAATACTCAGCGAAGCGGGAGTGTGAATAACCTCTAGTATATAATATATATATATATATAAAAAATATATATATATATATATATATAATATATATAAAAATAAATATATATATTATATATATATATAATCAAAATTTCTCTACAAGAGAGAGATGAAATAACATGATTAAAACTGAAAAAAATTGTAATTGCAAGATAACCAGACAACGGAATTTAAAAGTAGATATGGAAAATTGAAATAACAGAGTTAAATATAAAAGAAGGGATTATACAGTATTATCAACCTTGCTGACTTAGGACAGCTTATATAGAAAAAAAATTTCTCTTAAGGTATCCGACTACGTTGAAAATGCCATTTTCGGTCAAAAATCGCATTTCCTTTTTATTTTACCATTTTAAAGTTCAAGCAATTAGCTTTCTAAATCTGTCTTTGTTTTGTCTGTGCGATAATTAGAAAAAAAGTTACAGATGTTTAAAATATATTTACAGCTGTCATTCGAAACCGGAAGTGGTGAAATCGAAACCGGAAGTTGTCTGTTTAACATGCTTTTTACCGATAATTTTTGCAGTTTCAACCCATTATAATTTTAAAAACTATTTCTGACAATTTTTTTAATTATTTAATTGATGGGCAACAATTTCGATCTTTTAATTCGACTCTTGCGATTGGCAACATTTGTTTCTTCTGACCTCACATGTTTTTGTTTTGATTTGTGCCTTACGAATTTTGATCCTAAATTTCTTCTAAAAACTTAACTTTTTTCGATTTAATAGTACAATTTTTGATCGTTGATGGTTTCTAGACATTCTGCTTTTAAAAATTCAAGTTATAATGGTTCATAAAACTATAAAAATAACTTCTTGAAAATGCAACAGTGGACTGATAACAGTAGATTGGTAACAAAAACATTGGAAGTAGCAAATATTCAAACTTGTAATGAACAAAAACTGGATTCACTGAAGAATTTTTCACAGTGCAAAGAATGTTTTAATGGAACATTAAGAGGTTATGGAATATTTTATTTAAATATTTTGGGAAGTATGTTTTTCTCAATTTGTGTTTCTTCAATTGTTTTGAGAAGAATCTGTACCTGCATGAAGATTACTTGTTTGGACTGACTTCTAATGTGACTTTAAAATGCTCCAAATGTACTTTTATTGTCAATTTTTCAGCTACTAAAAAGCTTAAAAACCAAACTTCAATTAATTTGCAACTTATTTGTGGAATGTGAGTTATTGGAAGATGACATTTGTCTGCGAAAAAGTTACGTCCTAAGCTGAATATGTTATGCCGTATGGCAAAAAGAGCATATAGACTTTGTGAAAGAAATATCTTGGCTGCTGCTACATCAACGGCTAAAGATGTCATGAATGCTGCTGTGTTGGTAGTAAAAAGCATTACAAAATGTTCCAACACGTCAATTGGAGAATGTGGAATATCCGTTGACGACAGATACATGGACATTCTTCCCTAAAAGTTTCTATAGAAACTTTATCCATCGCCACTGGGAAACTTCCAGATTAGGAAATTATGTCTAAGTTTTGTAGAATTCTAAATGTCTAGTCGAACATGCGTGTTCCTGCATTCATCTGGTATTTACTTCAATCATGGAATCTGTTTGTGCGTACAAAATCTTTGTGTGATTTTATACCACGAGATCTTAAAACAATGTTGATTTCTATGGTGTGTGATGGTGATTCCCAAGGATACATTTTAGTTAAAGATCTATTTGATGTCAACAGTGTCATAAAATGAGTGCCTAATATACTTCTAAGAAAGAGTGAGTATTCGGCAAAGAAAACTTAGAAAAAGCCAGAAATACCTCGGTGAGAAAGAAAAACTTTCCAGTGTTATGATTAATAAAATTCAAAACTATTATGGCAGTAACACCAATCACGTCAAAGCTCTGCTAAGTGCGGCATTTTTTCTCGGTGGCTCCATCAGAGAGATACCCATGTATGCACCATGCCCAAATGGAGCTGAGAGCTGGTGTGAGTATCAATGAAGAATAGCCACCGGAAAAAATATATATAAATAAAGGTGTAAGCCTTTCCATGAAACTTTTAAATATTGTTAAACCTGTGTATACAAAGTTGTTTGATAAGCATTTATTATAAAATTGCCTCCACGGTGTGACACAAATGTAAACAAATCATTTAACGCGCTTTTTCGGCAAATTGTTCTGAAAGAAACTTTTATTGAGCTGAAAACATTTTCTTTGGGTACCCATATTGCTGTCATTATTTTTAACAAAGCTTTTATTTGTTTGTTTGAAAGCTTTTGGCATAAATGTAAATTATTATACACTGCGTGATGACAGATTTCTTGCCATCATTCGCACAGTGACTCGAAACAACATTCTTTGCCTTTTTAAAAATCAGCCAGAAAAAAAATATAGGGCCCAAAGAAAGTTAAAATTTAATAAAATAGCAAGTAGTGGAGGTGTTAAATATAAATCATTAGAGTTTTAGTAATATACTTGTGATATTTTGTTTTGAAATTACATTTATAAAGTTTAAATGCATTTTTCTCAAAACTGTTTTTTTGTAAATTTCTTGATATTTCAAATGTGATATCTAAAGAGCCAATAGAGATACTTGTATGAAATTTTACACAAATGTTATTAATAGTATTATCTAGAGGTTGGACTAGCAGCTAAGAAATTGAACAATTTTTAGTGATTTTATAGTTGGATTTCCTTATAAAAGTATCGAAAATTTGAATGAAATTCATAGGTTGTAGCTTCGATTAGCTATAACTTTTGATTAAAAGAAAATAATTTAAAACTTGTAGGACAACCTCTAGAAATGTGTTTGAAAAATGTGCTGCAGCAATTTTTTTTGTAAAATATAAATTATTTTTAAAAATAGAGCCTTTGAAAAAATTTAAAAAAATTAATTTAAATTTCATTAAAATTTCATTAAAATTTTAAATTTTTGTAAATTTTAATGTATGTATATTATTTATAACTGTGTTTTTTATCATAGTGCAAAAAATGAAATTTAAAATGTAAAATTTTTAGTGAATTTTAGAAAAATAAAAAAATAGGTTTCCGAACGTAGTCGGATACCTTAAAAACATTTCTCTGTGTAAAAGTGGGGTTGAACATGTTTTATTGGCCAGCCAACCCTTCCCCCTTTTATACTAATAATACCGAGCAAATGTGTTCTATCGGATTGAGATCCGGTGAGTTAGGCGCCCAGGACATTAACTGGAATCCAGCATCATGTTCCTGGAACCACTCCAACACAACTCCAATTGTGACACGCGGCGTTGTCTTGTTGGAACATTCCATTTCCAGCTGGAAAAACAGAGGCCATGTAAGGCTGCAACTGGTCCGCAATGATGCTCAGGTACCCTGTAGCATTCATGTTCTGCTCTACTACAACCACGGGTCCCAGTGAAGCCCAAGAGAACGTCCTCCAAAGCATAATACCGCCACCACCGGCCTGTGTATGGCCTACTGTACGTAGAGGGAGCAACTGTTCGCCTGGAAGACGGCGTATCCTGACACGGCCATCGGGGTGATGAATGACCAAACCGTGATTCATCTGACCAGGCAACTCTCTCCCACTGATCCATGGACCAATCGTGATGTTCCCGGGCCAAAGCGCAGGCGCAGTTGGAGATGACTATTGGTCAGCAAAAGCACACGAGTGGGACGTTTGCTGCGTAGCCCCATATCTAATAGTGTCCGCTGAACAGTGTGCTCCGATACTATTCTACTTGGCCCTGCATTGTATTGGGCTGTCAGTTGAGCCACTGTCTGACTCCGGTTTTGTTTCAGCATGCGAGACAGTCTCCGACGACCTTTTCTTTGATAGCGTGTGGACCTTTAACACTATGTCGTTTACTGCTGGTTTCACGGTCATTCATCCACTTTGCATAAGTACTAACAACTGTAGATGGCGAACAACCCACGAGTCGTGCAGTTTCAGAAATACTTGTTCCGAGGCTTCGAGCCATTACAATCTGCAATCTATCAATTTCCCTAAGATCCACAGCCTTTTCCATCACACATAGAAGTAACTGAAAGAATGATTCTTCAGACTCTTCAGCAGCAGTTAAATACCACTCCCACCTGATCACGTGCCTTACACGTCATCCAGGAGAGTTCATTGCAAAATTTAGGGGTGGTTATAATGTGTTGGCTCTTGAATGTGTATGTATATATATATATATATATCGTAAGTTTATATTGTCATGATTCTTGGTAAGCTGATCAATTTTAATACATAGAGAATCAAGAGGTACTTTAATAAAAGCAGCACCTTTATTGTACATGTTAATTTACTGCAAAATTTTAGCTTAAGCAAAAAGAGCGTACAACGTAATTACTAAACTAAATACACTTATCTGTGTACGGTAAATTACGTAGCACTGAGGATTTTTCACAATTGTTGTATTACCTTACTGCAGTGGTCTTCAAACTGTGTTCCACGGAACCCTTGGGTTCCACGATTCACAATGAAAAAGAAATCAAAAAATAAACTTAGAAATTCGCATGCAAAATGGACTCGCATTCTCCAAAACGTTTATAAAAACACAAAAATTTAAATCTCACCCCTTTCATTAAGAAACTGAAAATTTTATTCATAACTAATATTCAACTGAAGCATATACCAATGACGCTATTGCGTTATAAAATGAAATGTTATTTCAGGACATAACACTGTTTTCGTTTGTTCATATAGAACTTCCCAGTAGTGTTATTAGTACTACATTTTGTATGAACAATGGAGGGAATACTAATTGTTTGCATGTTTTTCTGAAAATTGCAGAAGATGCACATTTCAAATGTATTCGATACTTACTTAAGGTATTTCATTTTTCATCACCGTTAGTGAATGTATCGAAATAATAAATTTGAAGCATATTCATATCACTACATTCCAGTGATATTCTATCACTGGAATGTAATTAAAAAAAGATATAAATAGAAAATTTCAAGGTTAAACCATCCTAATGAAAACAACATTTACAACTTACATAAATAACTATGTGTTTCAAAAAAAGACAATGGAAAATATTTAAAGGAAATGATAATAAGAGTTTTTAATCCATAATGTAAACGTTACATGAAATTCAATTGTGTTCATTAATATACTTCATATGCATATTTGAAGTACATATTTACATTTAAACTACACACATTCCAGAAAAAGTATTATATAAGTAGTTTGGAAGAATTCCATGACTCTCTCCCAAGTATGAAATTCGGAACTAAATTCCCTTTTAGTTATCGGTATCCCTGAGCATAGCTACAGAGTCTTAGTCTCCTATAGCAACGAAATTCTCATTCTCAATTCTGTTTGTTCGAATAACTATTGTTTTGATCCATTGATCTGGATGGATTAGGAAATTACCTACACGATTTGACTACCTTAGATTTCTCGAACTATCCAATTCAATAACTTTTATTCAACCTCAAGTCTTAACATTCCAAATCTTATGCAAGCTACGTTTAGAAATTTCGAAATTTATATCCTCAGATAGTTGAGAAAGATTTGGTGTCAGGCGCAAGTAATTTTATTTAATTTAATATTAATATATGAGTGTGTGTCGGGATAAATTAAAAGTAGATAATAAAAATGTCTATCGAATTATGCCATTTTATTTTGGTTTACTATATCCCCCCTCAAGATATAACCAAGACATATATAATATGAATATCTACTAAAATTTTAAGTAAGATTTACGTAATTAAATAATGCGTCATTTTGAAGGTTTTATCGAATGCTACTCAATTTTAAAAATTTAAAGTGAACTATAGAATAATTTCGGTAATAAAATTTGTTTTTTCTTAATATAAAACGAAAAATGAGACATGGATAAAACAAGAATAGGGAATGTTTCTTTTTTTCTAAAACAGGTATTTTTCCTCAGGAGGATATGCTTATTTAGTATATTTTCAAAAGAAATCAAAAGTAACTCAAAAACAAACAGTCAGAAAGATATTTTCGTATATATTTCTTGTAAAAGAATGTACAACTTATTTGAGATCATAACATTTCGTTCTGCTATATAGAGGGGATTTCTCCGAGAGTGACATGGTCTGCTTCATCAAGTTTATTTTGTCAAGCTAAAATGAGAGTAAATCACATAAAGGAATTAATTAAACTGCCACAACTAGCACAGAAAAAAGGAAATTTAACATATTAACTGTAATTTATATGACATTTATCCTTAAAATTTTCAACAACTGGAATATGTAAGTAATGCACATAACGAAAATAAACTTTATGTTTATGTTTAATGAGATTTGTGCAGTACTTTTCCTATAGAGACAATTATTGTAGTTGGGGGAAAACGTTAGCAGCGACTTCAAATACTCGTCAATTAATTTGAATCAGCAAATAATTCTGTATATTTCTTTTTAGAGAATGGTTTCTTCCACATAAATAAGTAGATCCGTAAAAGGGAAAAAAAACCACGAGAAAATTTATGCAACTGATAAAATTGTATGAATGGAAGACTCCTGCAATAATGAGTGCAAATATTTTACTTTAAACAATAATGGTCCACTTCAAATTAATCATTTTAATTTGAACTTTTGGCAAGAGATATTAAAGAGATTTTGAAAAATCTTGATGACATTTGAAGTTGCATCAAAATCTAACGAATGAGACTCAAAAATTTGCTTTTAAAGTTCTAAAAGTACCAGTTGCAAATTCTTCCAAAAGTC
>BMAO01010731.1:0-49634 GCA_019973975.1 Trichonephila clavata
CCACTTAATTATAAACATACAACATTGTATTAAAATATTAACCATATAGCTACTTATCACATATCTAAAACTACCCAGAATTTTTTATTGAAGAATTTTGCCTTAAAAACAAGTGGTTTTAAATATCAACCTGCATTCTTCTAAAAGTAAAATAACTATAAAAA
This sequence comes from Trichonephila clavata, assembly GCA_019973975.1. NCBI lineage: Eukaryota > Metazoa > Arthropoda > Arachnida > Araneae > Nephilidae > Trichonephila > Trichonephila clavata. The sequence goes on from BMAO01010731.1 coordinate 165, forward strand.
AGGTCAATGTACATTCAATCTAAGTTCTGAATCAGCACAATGTGGCATTGTTTTTGGCCGAAATAGCTCAAAACAGTTTTGAAAATTTTTATTTTAAATAAGGAATGAATTTTAAAGAAATCAAAAAAATTCTTCTAAATAATAATAGGTGAAAATTTTAAATATAATCAACTTACAAAAATAATGCTAATCCTTAAAAAAAAACGCACCTACTCTAAAGAATGTGATCTCTGGCATTAGTCCTTCCAGAAATACCAAATGATTGTTGAAAAACGTTTTATTTAAATGCTAATAACTTAAAATGTAATTTTAAAATTTGCACGATTTTTTGGACAATGTAACCTTTTAAGAAATGAGCCCGAATCAACTGACCATAAAATATTAACATCCAGCAAGAGGTTTATAAACGCATTCAAACATGGTTTCTACATATGAAATTAGATAAAAGATGCATCATTTATATTACTTATATAAATCCATTAACGCCTAGATTTGCGTAAAATTTTGAAAGGTCCTACAAAAACTGCATTTTCCCGTCAGTTACATGAATTCGTGGAAGCACAATAAATCATGATAAATAAATTGATTTAATAATAATAAATAAAGTAACATTTTATAATTCGGAAATTCATAGTTAGAAATTGTTCGAAATTTCTCCTATTTGGTTCAAAAATATTATGTTTGTAGAAAATTATCCAAGAAGAAATTATTACTCCAATATCAACTACACACGCACATGATTATTAGTAAATCAAATATCATAATCAGTTTGATAATGTAACAACAAGTTATCTACTTCTGTTTCTCAAAATATTTGTTACAAGTATTAATATGCTATTATCCATACATAAGTACATAGTATATTTGTTAATATTTCTGTAAATAAAATTATATTTCAGTACATTTAATAAATTTTAAAAAGTGTCAGAATTTCAAATTTACATATTTATAACTGGAAATGTTTATATATAGCTGAAAAACTATATTCGTTTTAGTATACCCCCACAAATAAGTATTTTATTTATGATTATTACAAATGTGCATATGAAGAGATGGGGATATATTAAATTACTTATTACTCAGGAGATTTACAAGTAGAGCACGATTGGTAAAATTATTTGTTTAGCACATTTAGGTCTCTTATTTTATTAATTTTAAAAAATATGGTTTGGAAAACTATCTGTTCCAGAGCCTTTATAGAGATGAAAAGGATTGAACCTGTACAACTCAATTATTATTTAAATTTTAATCAAATTGCATTTCATTAAATGTATAAATTTACCAATTAACTTTTTAACCATAGCGACTCGAGAACAAATAGATGAAGGAAATATTACGAATAAGTAAAAAAGAAAAATAAATCTCCTAAGACAAAAGGCTGATTTCATTTCTGAGTTCCTTTCTAAACAAGCCACCTGGTTATGACAATGTTCTTCTTCATCGATGAAATAATCCCTCTGAGTGAAAAATAAAACCCGTATCCCTAAATAAATGAATGAGTTCGACTCTACAGGATGCGAAAAAATCGTTTGGAAAATCGGTTCCTCTTCAAAGTATAAAAAGAATTTTATGAAATGCAGTATTAGATAGGAGAATACTAGAGAGTAGGAGGCGAAACTAACTACCCGTACTTTGCGGTTAGCCAAAACAAATAGCACCATTAGTTATTCTGGCAGTGTGTAGACTAAATTAACTGCAGGTGTTTGAATAAGTTAGATAAAAAAAATAAATCGATGAAAATGTTAGTGTAAACGAGAGAAAAGTATATTTATTCTGAAATGATAATGAAATATATTTAAGGTACGCTATTTATTATTTGTTTTTTAAATAGCGAATTTGAGGAAAAGCGTATGAGTAAACGACATGCCATTTTCTCTCATTATCCTTTTTTATTTGTTCGATTAGTGATAATAAAATACTGTATTTATGGTTTTAAAAAAGCTTCACCATTTATTACTTCATATTATTAATTTAGTTCCATCAAATGTACAGAAATACTTTTTTTTTATATTTATAGACATTTATTATCAAAAGTAATCATTTGAAAATAAATCAAGGAAAAAAGTAACGATAAATAACAAAAGCTTCACAAATACTTGTCACATTTAATTTCGGTTCATTGAGAACATTTATTTTTTAAAATTTATTTTTAGAAAACGATTACTTTACCTCTAATTAAAACTATAGTACGTAAATTTAAAATGCTTAAAAATTATCGACTTAGATTTTAATTTCCTTCTATGATTATTTTAATGATTTTTCCCATAGAAATATAAAATATTTATTCTTTAAAAAAACACGCAAAAATCTTCTTTTCTGTTTTTTTTAAATGAAAAATGCTAAAAATCTCTGTTTTGAAATATGTAAAAGTTTGTGGGTTACACCATACAATTTTCTAACAATACAACCAAAAATACTTTAAATTCACTAAATAACGGTATATAGTTTCTCCAGCCGTTTGAGCCCCCATTTAAATTTGAATCATACTATTTGAATCTAAATGAATAACATTCTCATAAATTAAAAGAAAAGTATTGTAGGTTGAGTAAATGTTTTTAAATGACGTAACACTAATTTTTAAATTATATTTTACTGTTTATCGAACCTCAAGTCTATGAATTTGAATTTTTTAACTAAAAAAATATTTAAAATCTAAATTCATCAGCAGAAAAACCAAACAACTAATTTACAAACCTTTGACTAGGATCATTGTCCCATACACTACTAAAACATGGTGTGATGACTTTAAAATATACACTCATACAATATTTGAAAAAAGCATTTTTCGAAGCATATCTGGTATTGTTAAGTGTGGCAATAATTGATGAAAGATAACCAATTCGGAAATTTACACATTATTTAAAGAGATAAATATTACTAAATTTACAACAATATACAAATAAATGGGTATTACACTTATTAAGTTATGGTGACAATCGTGCTACTAAAGGTACCTTCTTGTATACTCGAAAAACAGGAATACCAAAATTTAGGAAATGAAAAAGACTGCCTGGAAAAGACGTGATAACTATTAAGGTGAAAATTAAAAAAATCTTAGCAAAAGAAGAACAGGACTGCAGGGATTGGAATTCTTAAGAAAGGCAAGACACATTCAGAGCTTTCACATCAGCTAAGGACCTCATAAAAATTATCGGCTTTAAAAATTGTTTTGAGTACAAAAAGCCTTCAAAATGTTTGACAGTTATTATCATTATTTACACTTATATTCTATAACTATCAGATACTTTAAATACAATTAACTGATAGTACAAAGTGTTTCTCTCACAGATTTTACATTTTACTACATGTACTAAAGCAAATAACTTATATGTTTTGATGTCTCAAATAAGAACGGAATGAAATAATAACAACTATTTTTTTAAAATAATACAAGAAATTGAACAGTATAAAAATGAACATTGGTAAAATTTTTCCAATTCATGCATCACTTCTATGCATAAGAGTAATAAGAGTGAAACTCGAATGTATTGAAGTTCTCACTGTATATTCTTATTTGATTAAAAAAATTCATATTTGATTTTAAAAAGTATATTCTTACTTGACTTTTTTTTTATTTGATTCGAGTTTTGCAGTTTAAGAAGCAAATGGAATAAAACTTTGTGTGCTCATTTTTCCGCGAAATATTTCCACAAAATAGATTTATTTCCGTATTGAAATCCTTGTATGAAGGAACATTTTCCCCGAAGTTATAAAAAGTTGAGACTTGAAAAAGACTAGTTATTGAAGAGTTTTATTATAAAGATAAGATGAAGTTCGCATACACATATCCTCAGACATGGAAAAAAATGTAAAAAAAAAAAATGAAAAAACATAAATCTGTGTGATTTAAGCCTTTAACTGCTGAAGAAAAGTTACGAAATTCACTCTCCTCCCATCCCATTGCCACCGTTTTTCTGACAGGCGCATGCTGTCATGCTTTATTTTGGGGGAAAAGAAAAACCATGTCTTTGCAACTAAAAATTGTTTAAATTACTGTAAAAATGAAAGAAACGAAAAGAAAAAGATAAAATAATAAATTAAATTTTTTAAATTTAATCTCTACAGTTCGAATATAATAAAAAAATAAATTATAAATTTTTCAAATCTGTTCTGTGATATATCCTAAGACATGGATGAACTAATAAACAAGAATCCATTCAGTGCATTCTTACAAGAAACTAAAATACTCCTGCTACACTCGGTAAGGGAAGATAACAGCAAGCGAACAATAGAGAAGAGAACACTCAAACAAAAAAACAAGAAACACTGCTTACCTATGAATTTCACAGTTCCTGGAATATACCCTTTCAAATTCCTTCCCCACCTTATTTCCGAAATAAATAAATTCTTTAGAAGTACTGCTAATGTCTTGTTATTGTATTCCAAAGTCATAGGGCTAGTTTTAAACGGAGCAGCACATTACAAATGTTTTCCTTTGGAAGGACTTAAATACACGTGTGGGGAAAATAACGACACAAGCTCAGCAAGATGTGTGCATACTCCCGAGGCACTTACTGAAGCAAATTACTGAAATTGGGGGTTACTGGGTTACTGAAATTGATTGTAGTAATATTACATGATTAAAAAAAACAAATGTTGGTTTTCTATATAACGATATGGAATATAATTTTCATTTCAAATCTAATAAATAAAAAACTGTATATTTTTTTTTAAAAAAAGGTATTATTTATCCTAATGCATGAATTTTCAAACTTTATAAATTATTTTATATCCCAGATGGTGCTTTTAATGAAATATGCAGATTTGTTTTTTTTTCAGATTATTTGGTAATTAAAATTATCATAATCATCGGTCTGCATGAAGAAAGCACACAAACACAACGGCGTTTTACCATATATATCTGATTCAGCCTTTTGCTACACCTTTACGAATATATAAATTACGAAGTGTATCGTTCACGACACGTGTTAAATATGTCAAAAAAGCCTTGGAATGCAACTTAAAAAAGTCTGGTGGTAATATAGGTGTCGTCATCGTTACTTGACCGTTGATCAAAATCACAAAGTCCGTCACTAATAGCATATTTTTTTATTCTGATTCTTACGCGTTAAAAATAGTATAGTTCTAGCAATAAAGTATGTTTAAAGAAGGTCTATAGTAAAAAAAAAATATATTGAAGCTTTCTATAATGACCTGAAATGCTGTTTTACAGTTAATATTATAAAATTATTCTTGTAAAATATACAAAACTAGTCAGCATTTTAATTTAGCATTGGTCCCATAGATGAATACTTATAATGTTTGTACTTATAAATTAATATTTAAATACACTTATAACGTTTGTACTTATATATTAATATTTAAATACTTATAACGTTTGTACTTATATATTAATATTTAAATACTTATAACGTGTATTAAGCTATACAAGTTGAATTCTCTTACAGTAACCCGTATTAGTGTTATGTTGAAACTTGATATGCGACTCAAAATGCTCCTTTAATAATGATTTATCCTTCATAACTGAAAAAATTGAATTATTTCAGGAATGCAATTGTCCTGCTGTTCTATTCCTTCATTGTAAGTCTAAACGTATTTAGTGACCGACATGTAATAGATGTTATTTATAACATATACCAAAATGAAACGACAGGGTGAGTAAAAATGATGGATGCCTATTTTCGAAACTGCTGCATATATTACAATGTAAAGAGAAATATACCTTTTATCGCCCCCCCCCAAATGAATAATAGCACATTCAAAATACTGTGATTGAAATCAAAACAGGGCGACAATGACAGAAAAGAGTTTTTGCCTATTAGCTTATGCACGGGTTATTCTCAGTTATTTTGATGCAACATGTATTTAGTAATCTCTCTCACTACAGAAAAAGCACTAACCAACAAGATCATTCTGCAATGGTATCGTCAATTCAAGAAAAATAGGTTTTTGTGTAAAAAGAAAAATAGGGGTCGACCAAATGTCTCAAAAGAAACATTGGAGAGGGAGAGGCGGAGGTTTTTCAGAATCCCATAGAAGTCTAAGAGAGTTGCTGCTTGTAAATTAGGAACCCCCTAGAAAGCGGTAAAAGAATTTTAAGAAAATAAAATAAATTTCAAGCTGTATCATTAATAATTGACATAACAAGTAACATAGAACAACTAAGCATTATGGACCTTTTATAGAGTGATGCTACAACATGCATGGAATGAACTGAATTATAGATTGGAGAGATGTCGTGTAACAAGAGAGTCAAACACCGATTTATAACAGAAAAAAACCTTGGTATACTTCTTTATACATTCATATATCACTGACGGTAATATGTGCAGTAGTTTCGCACAAGTTTAGCTTTTTAAAATTGTCTCCATCATTTGTACTTACCTTGTATTTTTATGATCTCGAATGCTGAACAAATGGGATGATTCAATTCACAACTTAACTAATTTGTCATTATTACTTACGGTATCTCAACCTAGTGGTTTAAATGTTTACCTCAATAAAATAATAAAAAAGAAAAAAATCTCAGCTTTTATTTCTGAGTTTCTTTGTTCTTAATTTGAATTCTTCCTCCAAATTGCTTTGGAAAGTAATATATTTCAGTGTAAAATCCCCACATGAATCCATTCTATGAATATCTTATGTCTTTCACATGATTCTTTCAAAATTTGGAGGTTTAATCCACCCCAGTCTTGAGCCTTGTACAGTTGAACTAACTATACAGAATGAAGAAAATAAGGTATTAATTTAAAATGTAAGAATATAATTGAATATTCATGTATGCCTCTCTTAAAGCAAAATGTAAGATTAATTGTTAGAATTAAATTATACTATAAGTATGATTATAATTATCCAATCACCTTTCCAGATATATACATTTATGTACAATATCATATAATATTTTTCGAACCCGATATATTTTTATTAAATGTAATAAAGTATTTCACTACTTTTTGCAGTTTAAATTAATAAATTTATTTAAAATTTTCAAAAAAAGGAATGTGCATGGGAAAGATATTCCCAACTACAGCTTATTTTAAAAAAAATATTAAATTTTCTTTCGGTATTAGCATAGAATTTTGAGCAACAAAGATCATTTATATAAAACGCATTAAAAAGGTGTGTGTGTGTGTGTGTGTGTACCAAGTAATTTTACGAAAGAAGAAAATTAAAGAATGAATTAACTAAAAAAACATTCTGAAATAGGATTATACTGATGTTATTATTAAGTATGCTACGAACTTTGAATGGAAAAAAATTAATCTAGTTGAGAACCAGATATTGGTACGGAGAATATCAAATAGTTTTTTTTATAAAACATTTTTTGATAACAAATTATGATTCATCTCCAGGGCAAAATTATGTAAAGTAATGTAAATTAATTTACTTAATTTATTATCACATCAACTTGAAAACACGCTCCAAAATGTACATAAATAAATTTTCCCCCCCAACGGCCAAGAAATAACTTATTTCAATTGCAAAGTTTTTACAGTTAAGAGTTACAGATTGACTTTTAAAATAATTAGATCTAGGTTTATGTGAAAAAATGTATTTCGATGGAAATGATGTGAAATGTAATTTGTAAAATAATATTTCATTTCATACGAACTTTAAATTTTAAAGTGGAGATTTACTGTACTTATATATATACTAATCGTAAATATCTTTACATTGTAAAATATAAAAATCTTCTGTATTTTAATGTAAACCAATCTAATAAAACTACTGATTGAATTTTTTTGTAGTTGTAATTTAATGGAAAAATTTAGATTTCATTTCAAAATTTAATTTATAAAATACTTATTTCCATTCCATATTAAAGTTTGTAAATTTTAAAATAATAATTGTGTTCCTAATCCAATGAAGACGTTATATCCAGAAATTAGTTTTAGTGAAGAAACTAATTTCAGTTTTATTCTGCTTATTAATCTTATTTAAAAAATTTCATATCTGCATAACACAACTATAAAGAATTCGAGAGCTGTTAACATAATAAACGGTATAAAACTTGGATTAATTTATTGTTTATGAATTTTGCACTTCATTCTGGTCACCAGGATGTAATTGAGTGTGGATTGCAGATCAGATCTAAAACGACTAGCAACAAGTTCCATAAACTAAACTTAGTGGCGAAATAGTCCATGTGGGCGAAGGCGTACTGTGCCCTTCTCAGTATACGTGACCATTGGGAGCTGAGGTGCATGAGCAGATGTTCTGATCAGGTGGTCAGTCTGAAGCAAAATTGTTTAGTCCCCTAACTAGTTCGGTACTCATTTATCAACATACTGAAGGAATGAAAGTCTGAGTCCACCTTGCACAATCCTAGGATAAAAAGTTAACTAATGATCTATTTAGTTTAATCTCCAATATTAAAATCAGTAAACTACTTAACAACATCAATACAGCTAGATAACTAATCAACGTGTGGTTTAGAAGGTAATCGGATAGAGTTCAGAGTTTTGACTTTCTTCTTTTTCATCATTTACAGTCACGGTTAGCTTGACAAATGAAGGGATCTTTATATCTTGGTTGGAACACGACACAAGCAACATGAAGACAGATATTCGATGGATAAAGTAATTTTCAACCACAGACCATTATGAAATATGACAACTGAGAACACCTTCTACTTTCTTAACACTCGGCACACCAACTTTAACACTTTGAACAACAGATTAAAAACGTATAAGCCACCCCAACAGCAACATAAAATGAAAAATTAAGGAAACACTGTTTTTTTTTGTTAGAAGGATTCTTAATTTGGCAGATACCACGACTTTTCGCAAAGTTTTATTGGTGGAAAAGTGATAGAACTACTTACAAAGCTATCACAAATAAGCTCAAACACACATATATGTAACTAGCAGGTATAATCATTCTTTGTACGGGTGAATAGAAAAATTAAACTATACAAATTGAAGGATAAAGAAGTTTTTAATGAGTTAATTTTATATAAATAGCAAATTAAACAAAAAAAAACCTTTTTTTCATATCTCAGCTGAACAAAAAAAATCATATTTGTTAAATGTTAAAATTGTAGATCTAATAGCTGATAAAAAGGATTTATGTTTGATTTATAACGCCCCGTAATTCTCTTGTCGGACGATGTTTGAAAACACCTTCCTAAGCTGATTCCTGCTCAGCAAAAGTAACACACTGTTACAAGTTTTGTGCAATGAATACTTAAAAAAGTGCAAATAATTTATATCTGGATGTTTAATACGTTAATATTACTTTCCATTGTATTTATTTTATTTTAAAATTGTAATGTTTACAACCAAGTCCGTACCTTACATTATAATGGTGATTCAATGGAAACAATGAATTGTTGGCTATAGAGCCAAGTTGGCATCCTTTTTGGCGACCATGTTAGCAACATGGCGAGTGATTAAACGGCGCAGAAGTTGATAAGTTGTAGCACCATCTGGAGAGGAGTTACAATAAAGAGGATAGCACAAAACCTTCTCCACAAAAAATACATATACATGTCAATTTTCGTAGTGATCGGTTGAACGGTATTGGAGTGAAGTGAGGTCATTTATACAAACATCCATTTTTTGATGCATAGATTAAATTTTTGTACAGTAAATTTTGCGTTTTCTAAACAGTATAAGCACGAAAAATTCGCACATTTTGTACAACATCTGCTAGGTTTAATTGTTATTGAACTGATTTTATATAAAAATTTAAAGAAATTATTCAATTGTTAAGAATTTATTTATTTATTAATCCAATAACTGAATAATAATTAATTATTTACGATGAATATTTAGTACTCTTTACATCCAAGTTATTTCTGGAATTTAATTTAAATGATGTAACTAACAATTCTACAATCCTCCTTACATTCATTGAAAAGCTTGCAACGTAAAAGGACATAACGGCCTCCTGTCATGCCACTTTGCCGATTCTATAAGCTCTACTAGCTTGACAAAATAATGCAAGCTTAGACATATCCCGGCAGACAACAGATTTCTTCTTTGTATCCTTGTTTATATAACAACACTTCAATTCCTTCACTGCCAAGGTTCACCTCGTAATTTTCCTTAGCGATAACATTGGAAATGCTTTCATCCTCCTAATGCAGATTCGTTGTCTCAATAAAGATGCATAGACTCGAGCTGCCGAGAAATTTTCTCAGTTCCGATTGTGTTTGGGCAGCACAGCGTCGAAAATAGAACGAGTTCTGACTAGACTTCATTACACGGGAACACAATAAATCTCAGACTTCTCTCCCTCCCTCTCTCGTATCCGTTACGGTTTCAGTGAGAACTCTAGTTAGTGAATCATTTTATATAATTACATTTTCCTTTAAGTCTGGGCTGTGATTCAAGTACTATTCGCACAAAGATGCATCTGAAAGATTCTATTCAAAGACGTTGAATTATTGAATATTCGTTGTAACGTTTGAAGAAAATGTGCATGCCATTTAGTTATGACAACACGTGAAGTCTGCCGCAAATTATTTTTGTATTGTAATAAAGATATAATCATTTCATAAGAATAAATTAACTTTCGTTAATACCATCGTTTCCTGTTCATTTATCTTTAACCATAACTTAATGAATTCCATGACGGTGCATATTTCAATCAATTGACTACATCCACTGAATTGAAATATAAATAGAATGTTTGCTGTAATATTTTACCATCAAATTTATCATTCCGGGTGTATTTTAGATAAAACATATTAAAAGTTTGTTATTTCTGTTAAGACTTATTATTTCGCATATTTGATGCTCTAACGCTCATAATATATTTTTTCATTATAAGTATATGCATATTGAACGTGGAAATAATTTGAAATATTCACAAATCTTACTAATAATGAAACTATGGAACGCTTTTATTTAAAATTCAGTATAATTAGTTACAGTATAATTAATTACAAAGTCTTTCGAAGCGTTCTGTCCTAGCAATTCTTTGTTTTAAAATTACAAGGTATTCGCTGATAATTTGGTTTGATTATTTATTTGTTTTCTGGGCAGTTGTTAAAACCAAGTATTTAAATTTAAGTAAGTCCGCTGTTAGGTATACATTTATGCCATTCATTTCTTTAAAAGAAGAATGCTTGATACAGTCTTTTTCTGATTAAGATGACTATTAGATAAGATTTAAGTTCCTTATATGCCAATAAAATGTACCGTATACACTAGCACATAATCACACATTTAACAGAAAAGATAAGTTCAAGATTGACATATATCTCAATACTGTTTATTTAAAAGAAACTTATACTTATTATAAAGACTTTTCATTTACATTCGTACACTCTTTGTACACAACATATATTAGAACTTTACGGATTTACATTTCTGGTTTGTTTGTGATAAAAAGGGTGCGTAATAATACGCCAAAATATACGGGAAGCTGAAGCATTTGAATCTGAATAATATGTTAATCACAACAAAAAAAAGGAAAACTGGTTTTTGATTTTTTTTTCATTTCACTTTCTTCATTTTATTTGACTTCCTTAGATAAAAATTTGATAAAAACAATTATTCAAGTTAAAATTGGTTCTTTTCTACAAACACAAACCCGTTGCATGGAAATATATTTATATATATTTGTGTAAGGGAGAAATATTATACATATACACATATCTTACTCTCGATAATTTGAAGTTGCAGGGAACAATGAAAACTTCTAAATATCAAGATTTCGAATTATCAAGAAGATAGGAAAAAATTCCCCGAATACATGAAGAGTAATTTTTTTCCCAACGCATTTAACTGTGAAATTATGTAATAAAATAACAATTGTACATATGTATAAAGTTATTTTAATTTTTTAAAAATAACGTATTATACAGTATAAATATTATACAGAAGTTAAAAGTTTTATATTAAAATAATACATTTATGTATTAAGAACAATTTTTAAAAAGAATACTGTAAAAAATATTAATCTTTTTTGACGAAAAAATCTGTTATCTTCAAAAATCTGTTTAACCTGTTATCGATTCATTCAGACACTGTCCCGGACACCATCGGTTCTTCAAGGCCAGGTCCAGTCCAGTCCATGCCCTTTTTGGTACCCCTTGCCATAAGTTACACTGAGTAGTCATAAATCATCATGTCATTCCGAAGCAAAATAAACAATCCAACGCATATCTTCTTCACAACAGCTGACCGTTCTTTCTAAACCCATGTGTAGCAAAACCACGTGTTTAATGAAGATATAAACGGTTGACAACAAATGAGGCCTATCTATTGTCCGCTTGCAGAAGAAAAGCAATAAAAGTGTCTTTTGGCTTGAGGAACAGGAAAACACAAAGAAAGGATGGCAGATAAATGATCATCAAAAGGGGCTAAGTAACAGCAGAGACAGGCAGAAACAGTTTAACAAAAACCATATAAGCTCCAACCTGTTTTCTACAGAAATTTACGTGATAATTGGTGTTCAAATTGTTGAGAGCTTTATAAGATAACTTCGAATTGTCGTGAGTTGTAGGCTGGCAAGCCGCCGATTTTACTTCTAAATATTGAGTGTACCAAAACTTATTGTTTTATTGCGAAACATATAGTTGTTAGGGATACTTTAGCATATACTTCAAATTAGCGAGAGTAGACTATATATGTGTGTGTGTGTGTGTGTGCGTGTGTGTGTGTGTGCGTGTGTGTGTGTGTGTGTATGTGTTATATTATATTCTTTTGTTTCTTTTTACCATGTCTAAATATACAAATCTTGTTGATTAAAAAATATTCGAGAACCAACTAATAGTCATAGATTTCTGAACAAAATTAGTAAAAGTAGCTTACAATTGAAAATGAATTATACTATTAGTATTATCATTCCTATAACAAAGCAATAAGTATTCCTATAGCTGCCAATGATCTTAAGAATTATGAGACGTGTACTCACCCGTTACGTATTCATTGGAAAAACCAAAATCAGCTGCTATTCTAAACACCTAAGTTTAATTTATTCTCGTCAAATTAAAAACTTAGAAACAACTCACAAATATAACATTTCATTCTGCCTCATACTAAAAATTTATACAAAAGATTAATATTTGCCTTGTCAGGAAAAAACAGGAATTACACCACTATATATGAGGAGTCTAATCTAATGACAGTATGTAAGCTTTGGAACATCTTACGGGGGACATATAATTGACCCTTTATTATTTTCAGGAAATGAAATGAGAAATGTCTGGAAACTTGAAGTTGAAAAGGTAAATGATCATCCAAAATCTCGGACTTATTATCAATGAAATTAGCTATGTCCGGAGGTGTAAGAAAGGAAGTTACTAACATCTAGAAACATCAGTATAATGTTTGGCTACGTACTATTTTCAGATGAGTATTTCACATAATGAAATTCGCATCAAAATTTGTACTAGAATTTCTAAATATAGCACTGTAGCAATTTTACCCGTATTGCAATTTGATATATATATGAGTAATTCTCATTCATAGTGAAATTTTGAATAATGTAGCATTGTAGATATCAATATTCAGTCAATATTGTAGAACCATATAGATTAACAGATATTAAAGGAGAAAAAAGTAAGTTAGTGAAAACCATTGATAAATGTCTCTCATTTTATACCTCATTCAAGTGTAAAAGTAGATAATCATAAAGTCAGTGAAACTAATAACTCTTTAGTGAGAATATGACTCACTATTTTTTGTTAACTGTTTTTCGTAGTCTAAGGGAAAAAATGCATTGGGAGAAGGGCATAAACTTGCAATAATTTGGAAAAAAGAGTTTATGAAGCAATACTTATAATCAGCTGTAAAAGGCTGTAAAAAATTAGCAATGATTGCACTTGAGGTATATGTTCAAGCATAATCCACTAACAGAAACTTCTATCGTTGACAAACCTTAAGACAAATAATTAAACTAAATTTATTAAGCTGACATTTTCTCAAACTTGTTTTCAAATAAATTGTTCACTTGCCAATATATATATATATATAGTTAAAGTAAAAGTTCACTAAGTGTAACAGTTATAAAATGTTTTGCCATTCTCTCACTGGTAGAAATCATGTGTGTGCGTGTGGCGATTCCATTTTAATAAAATATGCATTTATTTGGCCATCGAAGCATAATTTTATACATGATTCACATTTGAACTTTAAAAAAATACCGTCTTTATTCATATATATCAAAATATAAACCTAAATTAACACAAGCAGTTAGTGAAACAACAATTGTGAATAACTTTTTACGTAAACTTTAAGTAAATATAATACTATTTTTTTTTTGAAAAAAATATAGTCGTATGTCTCATTTTAATATTTATACTTTAATTGACATTTATTTTTCTTAAAAAATTAATTCCGAATTACTCCAATAAAGAGTTAAAATTCTTATTATAAACCTGCTAATTAAACATCATTAAGCTTATATAAATAAAAATTAATTCTTTTAAAGTTTTTTTCTGTGTGGTGAACCATGTTGTCTGCCTTTACTTATTAATTTAGTTTTCTTAATGACCAAAAGTTTTTCAGTCATTTCTAAAACATTTTCTTATGGCATGTTATTTCTTAAGCAATACATCAATATTTACTTAAAAACTTTTCATGTTTCTAAAATGTTTGATGATTTATATGTTCAAGCCAGAACGGTATCGAGTAACAACAATTGTTATGTTCTAAATTAATTGCCATATACTGCTTGGATTCTTGAACGGCTAATAAAATAAATAAATGTTAAGTTGAGAAATTGAAATTCAGTAAACCTAAGCTCCTCTCTCTCTCTCTCTCTTATTGCCTCTATCATACTACTAAATTTGTTCTTTAGACTTACACATGATAGCAAATATAGCTTGTAAAAAATAACATGACAATGACCAAATTCTGCATCCAGTGATAAATTACTTATACTATATAACATTGCTTATATGTTTTAGTTGTTTGTTTTCAAAAAAAGTATATTAATGTACTTATTAGGGCATTTTAACAAATAAAAGGGACTTATTATTAATGGTCTTGCAGTATGAGAAAGCTAGAAAATTATATTGATAAAGAAATAAAAGGTACGTACTTATAATGAAAAAAAAACCTGAAATAAATTAACAATTCTTTTAGAAGACCTTTTTTAACTCTCAGTAACAATTTGTTTTCAATCCATTGAAATAATGTTAAAAATTTGAGAAACTGTAAGTGAAATCCATATTGTGCAAGTAGAAAAGGGATCTTAATTGTAGTAAATATTATCTTTGCAAATAACTTAAAAATAATATTTATTATAATAAATATAGAAAAATAAAGACATTGGCCATATCTTTCTTCGTTTATATGAAGTCTTAAAAAAATTGATAAGCTTCAAAGAAATGTTTCGTTATTTTAAACGATTAAAAACGTAGTTAATTCTGTCTGATAATAAACTTAAATTCACTGTAATTTATTTTGAAAGAAAAACAATCTTAAGTAATTAATCTCCTTCTCTGAGTATTTTTTATTGAAATATTTTCATGTTCCTCATTTACAAGACAACGCTGGTTTTGTTTACTTCAAGTCTTTGTTTTTCGAAATTAAGGATCAACCATTTTCAATTTTTATTTAAGAGGATATGCAATCTATGTGTTTATAATCCAGGTATTCTGTACATTTTAAAGGTTTGTGTTTATATCGATCTCTGTCACTTAAAAATAACAACTTATTGAATAAAATTGCTTAGACACAAGATAAATTAGGTATTAAACATAGGTATTAGTATAGTCTTATAACGAAAACTTTTTTATGGTTTCATTAATGAAAAAATTAAAAACGCATATTCTCTACGTTGGGTGAACTCTGAAGTTTGCTTAGTTGAATATAGTTCATCCGCTATTGATTTTATAACAAAACAATAAGATTTAGTTGACTATGTGTTTTAGGTTCTGTTATCTTAGACGTATGAAAAAATAAAACTTAATAAAATCTTTAGATATGCTTTATTTAGAAACGCTTAAATATGTTTTATTCAATGTAGTATTTTTTTAAAAGAATATTTTCCAAATTAAACAATTTTAACTAAAGCCAATTAATTTTATATAGTTGAATAGATTATTACACACTTTGTTAGTATTATAAAGGAAAAAATATGTATAGCGTATTATAAGTGACCCAAAAGTAGAAAAAAGTTACCATTTAGTTCACAAGTTATAAAAATTTAATTATTTTAGTAATGAAAAATTTAATAATTATTTTTATGCATTTAAATCTACGCAATGTATGTATTTGAAATTACATTTTATTTTATTCATATTTACAAAGATTTTATTCCTATTTACGATAAAGACAAAGCACCTTTTGTTTGCACCTACTGTTTCAGATTTAATTATTTCTTAATCTACATATTTAATATACTTAAATGCATACACTGAAATAAAAAGGGAAACAAATTAGATACACAGGGAAAAAATAGACAGAATGCAATTATATATAAGGTTCTTTATTTGGTATCTTGTTAATATAACGCATGACCCTCAAATTCCTTAATTAATAATGACTATATGTAGATCATTTTTCAAAATGTATTTTTTTACAATAAATTTAACAAACATTTTCTTCTTGAATAAAAACATAAGAATCTGATTTTGTGGTTTTCGATTAAATAACTAAATAATTAAATAACAGATGGTTTTTTTATATCTGTTATCACAGCTTGTGATGGTAGAAGCAAATAATGTTATTAATTGAAATTACTTTTTGGAGATAAATTTCCAGAATATATTTAAGATTGATCATAACAATAAAATATTTCAACTCCATCCTTTGCCAAGTGCATGTAATATACCAAGTACATCATAGTGCCTCCGAAATTTTCACAACGATCAAGTGTGAATAGATAATTTTATTACTCAGAACATGATCAAAACTGCATTCAAAAGAAGATTTATTATTATGAAAAAATGCAGTTGAAAACAGGTAATAAACGGGTATATGTGTACCACATTCCTTCCGAAGTGTTAGAAATAATAAAATTACAAGGGGAATATTTTTACTCCAAACTATCACAAAATAGAACCTAAAATAAAATAAAAATATTTTTTAAGTTTCACATAGAGTGCTAAGGCGTGATCACAAAGTAAGGAAATTAAATATATAACAATTTGAACTATTCTCGGTTTAAAATACACAATGAAAACATATTTATATATATACACACATATATATATATATATATATGTGTGTGTGTGTGTGTTTTGTGTGCGTGTGTGCGTGCGTGTGTGTGTGTGTCATGAACAGCGAGATGGTAAGGCGTATGCTTTATTAATTGTAACTGCGTAAACATCTTTTCCATTTTCCCAATATAAATCAACAGTAATATTCATATATACATTCACACACACACACACACTCCCATTTGCATTTAAACATAAAAATGTGTTATCAAAAATGAGTTCATTGCATTAAATTTTAAACAGTTTTAATACTTTTCATTGAAAATATAAGCTTAATACATTTGCATTTGGATTTAAATTTCAAAAAAACTACATCGATAATTCCTCTTTGTCAACGTCCTTTTATTCTGCAACTTGATTACTTTTAAACTATTTTATGTGTTATATGGGAATGAATATTTTCTTTGGAAATATATAAATTTTCATTATATATATATATATATATATTTGTTTGCAATTTTTTAAGTTTAAAATTATACTCTATGTTTTATATATTCTTGTTTTTTTCCGAGTATGAAACAAAATTGTTACATTTCCCTTACGGTGAAAATCATTCAAATATTTCCAAAATTTGAAAAAAAATCCTGAAACGTCAGACAATTTTCTCAACAATTTAATAATTTTTCAGTATTTCTTCGCCTAATGCAGCCTTTGTTAAACTCTGGAGGTTAGATAGAATATAAAATAATAACTTTCGAAATGGCTATTAGCAATTGTATTTTCTATTCTCAATCCACTAAGATATATACAAACTCGATACATATTATATTACAGCGCACACTGAGCATTTAAACTAGCACTTAAACCAATTCGTACGTTTTTTATTATGGAAGTAAAATATATTGAGTTGTTTTACATATTTTAGTTAAACAAAATGCGAATAGTTAGTGACTTTAGTATCAAAGCAATTTCAGGGGAATCAGATTTCTTAGATGATGTAGTAACTGATGCATCATAATTTAGTTGTAAAGTAGCAAAACAAATTGTACATGAAATATATATTATCTTTATTTATGTTGGAAAGAAGGTTGTGTAACACTTTAAAACGATATCAGAAAATTTTATAAAATTTGTTTACCAAAATAAATTCTAAATTTATTATAATTCTCTCATTTAGTGGTTCTAAATCATTTTAAATTTTATATTTTCACCTTGAAATGCCCCGGGGGGAGTTACTATTTAGGAATTTGAGAAAATATCAGCTATAACAACTTGAACACAATTTTATTACTAATTTTACTTAAACAACCAACACAATTAAAGACAGGGAATGCACCCAATATTAAACTCGGAAGAATGCACCCATTCAGAACTCGGCACAGGATTAATTCAACTAACATAAAACTACTTATCTGAATACTGGAGCTCTCTTGATTCCTACGTTTGAGTTATATTTAGATATCTTTCTTATTTATAAGACCTCTGATCGAAATCTTATTCCCAGTTTTCTCTCAACCTTTAACCTTCAACAATCAACTATTGACCATCATCGTCTACTCTAATGCCAATGTTTAAATAGATATACTCACTTGCCTAAATCCTGTCTTCTTCACCGAGAAAGATTTTCAACTGAATTCACTGTTAAAAAGAAAAATTTAACCCAAGAGGGATAGTGAAAGTTTCACGAATAGACCCGTTACAACCCTGAACAATGGCATATATAATTCTTTATGGTTATATTTATACAATACAGCTTCAACATCGAGATGGAAATGCGCTATTTATTAATTCCATGATTTTGTGATGTTTTTTAGCTGTTGAATGGATGATGTACTTGTTGTTTAGTAATCCTCTTTTATTTTTACATGTAGGCAATTATGTGAAACATAAAATAAAAGCTGCAAAGCAGCAGCAGAGAAATACAAAGCGCGGCGTCACACAGCAGTTACAAATAAAAGCATCAATTTTCCTATGAACCTCGGTTTTTCATGTAACACAGATTAGAAGTTCTAAAATTCACATGTCTTCCTTGAACGAATCTTGTGACAAGTGTAAAGATATCGTACGAGGGCATTGAATAAATGATATTTAAAATATGCTGAGACTTAAATTTATAGAATATTAAGCAACAATACATCCCGATAGGCAGGTAAGCCAACAGAATTATTTACATGGAAGTTCTGGGAAGTAAGGACCATTAGAAATTCAAAAGCTTTTAAATATCTATGATCCATCCCTTCAGGACCCGCGTTTAATTAATAAACTGGCTAGCCGCCTAACGGGAAACTTTGGAATTACATCCATCAACCCACCAAAATCATGTGTTTTGGTGTGATTTGGTAAACCGAGGTTTCTGGAAATCCTTTCTTTTCTGTCTTTATGTTCGTCCTGTAAAATGTTGCTGCTGCTTGTTGCTTGTGTAGTGCCATCCATTCCCTGTTTATTGTTTAAGATGTGTACATGTGTGTATCTCACCATATTTAATAAACAATATTTCCTGCCACAATGGACTGCCTCATCAATCCCATCAATATAGAACATCAACCATCATAAATATCCATCGAAATATCTACATACAAGTCACCAACCGAAATAGGCTTATATATCTACATATATCTTACACTATTAAAATTCGAAGGTAATAAAAACGTATCTATCTATGTGCGTCTATCTTCTCACGAACCGCACCACGGAAAGTCGCGGAAGGTACAAAAGATAGGGAATTTTCGGGGGAAGCCGTATTGCCATTTATATTCCGATATTGTAATTAGTTAAAAAGATATTAATTAAAAACCTTGAAACGCCTAATTGTTTTACTCCTGCCGGTTGTTTACTTGGCGGAATTTCCCTTCCGTTTCGGCCGAGCGGTAATCTTACGTTTTCCACCATATTAAAATTATCATCTAATTTTCGGTGTCGAAATTAGACAAAAAATAATTACAGAATCGGAAAGATCATTTATTTCGCCACGACACGGTATAATTTGTTTTGTAAAATAACGATATTTTCTATTTTTTTCGAATTTTTTAAAATAGTGTTAAAACTGATGCGTTTTTATGAAAATTATTTCTAAATCGTTGGGTATGAATTACTTTTCGTGTTATTAAATCGATATTCTGCACTTAACAACTTCAAACCTTTCTCTTTAGATCCATTCATTTAAAAAATAAAATTCCCAAACTTTATTTTTAAAGAATTTTTAAAAAGTAGTCCCAATTTTTACTTCACATTGAATAACTTCGTCATTTATGAAAGGTAATCTCACAAAACCTTTTTTCCGTGTGTACAGTAATATTATCCGTAACATATATGAAGATTGAAAAAATTGCTTCAAAATTACGGATTAAAAAAAAAATGTGATTTTCGTAAACTGATGTTTTTCTGAGAAATAAATTAAAAAGTAGTAATTTGTACATTTTTTATTTCAAAGTACGTTATTTTTGTAAATAGTTGGTGATGTTTGAGAGCATTAACGTAAAAATTATGCCCTTAAAATGAAGGTAATGATTTTTAAAATACGCGATTTTACATTTAGCCAAACATTGGCGTCGAAAATTAGCTTTGCGCCAAAGACAGTTGACCTTTTTCGCCTTTGACTGCATCTAACTCAAGGGTTACACTAAAAAAATTCTGCCTTAAACAGGGGGAAATCAGTAACTTTGGCGAGTAAAAAAAAATGCGAGTGAAAAAATTACTTTTTCGTCCTCCCATTCATTATTGTTGCCTATTTTCATTTTTCGCTACGGGTCCCGGTAGCACAGTCGGATAGCGCTTCGCTTCATTTACATCGTAAAGCAGATCGTGTCTCTGCGAGTTCGAATCGGGGATGATCTCTTTTTTTTCATTTCTGCTAATTTTTCCCACGTAAATTAATTTTACTGATAAATACTTATTTTAACATGATCCTCTGTTATTTTAATGTACTTTTTTTTGCCTTCTAAAAGGTTTTTTTCTGATTTTTAATCATTCAAAGTAATTTCTATCTTTTTCAACAATTCGATTTTGTTCATTTCTGCTTATTTTTCCCACCCGTAAATTAATTCTCTCTTCTTCAATGATTGAATTCACTTGCTGCATCCCCACTGATCTGAAATTTACTTCATTTTCAGTGCTGCCATTATGTAAGCAAATGGTATGTCACAATTAATTGCTAAATGAGCATTTTTAATCAATTTTATTAAAATAATTAATAAGTTAGTTTTGTATAATATAATTTTTTCGCAGATACGTGTTTAAATAATTTTAACACAGAGTGGAATGAAAAACTATAAAATTAAAATTAAAAAAATTAAATGTTTAATAAATTCTTCATTCGTAAAGATAATTGCATGAAACTATTTTTCCGTGTGTCGAACATTTCAAAAAATCCTCACAATTTTACTTCAAGATTTAAAATAGTAGTGAAATTTTTGTCATTTTAAAAATTTCTACTTCTCTGTCTTTTTTCAACATACAACTATTTTTACAAAAGCTACATTTCGTTTCCGGGGCCTAAAAAATTGCAACGAAAGAATTGAAATGTGAGGGATTTTTAAAAAGTCGCACTGTTCACCTACTCCAGAGTTTTTTGGCGACGGACTTCGAAATTTTCAATTTAAAACTTTTAGAATCAGTGATTTTAAAAAAAAGCCAAAAACTTTTTTGAACAAATTTTAATAAAACACTCAAAATGATTAAATCAATCATTTAATCATTTCTTCTTTTATAAAGGTAATTGCATGAACTTTTTTTCCCCGAGTCGAATATTTCAAAAAATCCTCACAATTTTACTCCAAGAATTAAAATAGTAGTAAAATTTTGTAATTTGAAAATTTATACTTTTTGTCTTTTTTTCAGCATACAACTATTATTAAAAAAACTACATTTTCGTTTCCGGGAAATAAAAAATTGCAACGAAAGAATTGGAAAGTGAGTGGGTGATTTTAAAATTCACCCTGTTTGCCTATTCGAAAATATTTGGTGACGGACCTCGAAATTTTCAACCATTCTCAAGTGACGAGGACGACACCTGAGCTTTCACCCATCTTTAATAATTATCACACCACACCAACGCAAGAACAAATTTCGAAAAAGGGAGTTTTTATGACATAGTTAAAGAAATCACTCACATCGCGCGCATACACACACACAAGTGCTATCGGCCTGAGGGAAACACGAAATTTCCATGGGGATGAAGTTATTCACTCGGTAAAACGAAGGAATTGGAAAGTGAGTGGGTGATTTTTAAATTCACCCTGTTTGCCTATTCGAAAATTTTTGGTGACGGACCTCGAAATTTTCAACCATGCTCAAGTGACGAGGACGACACCTGAGCATTCACCCATCTTTAAGAATTACCACACCACACCAACGCAAGAACAAATTTCGAAGAAGGGAGTTTTTACGACATAGTTAAAGAAATCACTCACATCGCGCGCATACACACACACAAGTGCTATCGCCTGAGGGAAACACGAAATTTCCATGGGATGAAGTTATTCACTCGGTAAAACGAAAGAATTGGAAAGTGAGTGGTTGATTTTTAAATTCGCACTGTTTGCCTATTTGAGGGTTTTTGGTGACGGACCTCGAAATTTTCAACCATGCTCAAGTGACGAGGACACACATGAGCTTTCAACGTCTTAATAATTACCACACACACCAACGCAAGAACAAATTTCGAAAAAGGGAGTTTTTATGACATAGTTAAAGAAATCACTCACATCGCGCGCATACACACACACAAGTGCTATCGGCCTGAGGGAAACACGAAATTTCCATGAGGGTGAAGTTATTCACTCGGTAAAAGCCCGTGCAACGCCGGGCTAAGCGGAGAGGAAAGAAACAAAGCAATTTCGGAAAATAATATTGGAAGTGCTGAATTTGTGAAGTTGAGTGAATATTAACGTCCCACTGTTCAGCAACACGAGGCCTTTTAGGGACAGTCCGCGTAGTTTTGAACCATGGTCAAGTGACGCGGACGACACCTGAGCTGGCACCCCCTCTCCTAACTACCACACCACACCAACGGGAGGACGTTTGAGCTCTCGATTTATTTTACGTGCATCCCTCCCCTACACGGTGGGTCTTCAGTGGTACTAGGATCGAGAATTTCTGAAGAGAAGGGTAAAATTTAAGCAACAAAGCCATGACACGCACTCACGGGTCATGCACTCACATCGTATGTGTCAAACCCCACAAAAGTGTTGGCGTTAGAATAAAAGGTGG
Organism: Trichonephila clavata; assembly: GCA_019973975.1. Taxonomy (NCBI): domain Eukaryota; kingdom Metazoa; phylum Arthropoda; class Arachnida; order Araneae; family Nephilidae; genus Trichonephila; species Trichonephila clavata. Next base: position 23,395 of record BMAO01010731.1, read on the forward strand.
AAATTAACATGGGGATTAAGTTATACCCTCGGTATAAGCCCGTGCAACGCTGGGCCATGAAAGCTAGTATATATATATATATGTCGCCCATCCGGTATAGTGGTTAGCGATGCTGACTTTGTGCCGTAGGGCCTGGGTTCGAATCCCGGAGAAGACATGGATGTTTGTAAATGTATAGTTCCTTTGCGGCATGGGGGTACTCTAAATAGCCGTCGAACCGCAAGTCCTCTCGTGAGGTTGGTGGATGGGGAAGAGAGGTGGGAGGCCCCTGACCCTCCCCCAGGGTGTTCTCCATCAAAATTGGTGTGGAACCGAGCTAAATTGTACTGTCACCTGTATGGTGCTCAAGGCTACGGCCAACGACAGGCGTACAGGCAGCCCCTTGCCATGATGAATTTCGTGGGCCTGGATCTGACACAGTCGAGATCAGGTGGCATAAGAAACAACAACAATAATATATATATATATATATATATATATATATATATATATAGTTAATATTATCTGATACAAGAGATGAATTATCTAGTAAGAAAGTTATAGAGTGAATTATAGAGTAATTACTGTAGGTAAGGCACAAAAAAACAAAAAATCTAATATCATAAACCAGGTATTAGATTTTAGAAAAGATGTATTAGAAATTCTTAAAATAGGAGAATTTTAAATATATATATACAGAGAGAGAGATGAATACTACAGTATTATAAATACTGCTGACTAAGGAGAGCTTTTATATGTAAAATAATTTGCATAAAAGTTGGGTTTAATATGTGTTTTGGCCATTCAACCTTCATCCTTTCTGATAACAATTCTGAGCAAAATCCTGTTAAAAATAATGAATCGAAAATCTAAAACCGTTTCAAAAAAGATAAATTTTCTAAAAATTGCTTTAAATGCATGGCCTGCACTAAATCGGAGTACACTAAACAAATTATTGCCAGATTTTGGACCCTAATACAAAGTCAAAGCATTGAATTAGCTGAATAGAAGCACTTAGCATAAGTATGAAATTGAAAGAAAAAATAATTAAGTAGTATGTATAAATACTACTGTCACTTGAGGGGCACTAGAAATGTAAATGTATTGAAATTGTTTTTAAAATATCACAACGGTTAACATAAAACTAAGGAAATATAAATACGTTTATAATACTATATTATTAATATATAAAATAATTCTATCATATATATATGTACATGTGTGTGTGTGCTCACAGTAAGAGTATGTGTGTATGGTCACACATATGTTCATCAGTTCTTTGTAATGCACTAAGCTTTTTGAATATATAAGATTATTAGTTATCTTTCGTATTCTCATATTTTTTTTTTGCATTATCTAATTTTATGTTGGATCATAATAATAATACATAAAAAAAATCACTATATATTATTATGAAGAAAACAAAAAAATCAAACTTAAAACCAAAAATAGTGAGTGAGATCAGAATTCAATATGAAGACGAACACTAATGATACACGGGAAAACATACAATCAAAACGCATTAAATCTAATCTATAAAATCACAGACCTATATCTTTAAGACAGAATCTGAATACTTGTAAATAAGACGTCAATCCTGGATATATAGTTACGTCGAACTGAATTAATGAATCTTTTTAATTTTCAGCTAACAATTCATTAGTTAACTAATCCTAGATCCTTCTTATCATCAGTAGTTACTCCTCTATCAAACTAATCTTTTTTTTTTTTTTTTTTTTTTCAACTGCTAGACTATCTTTTTGCATTATTTTTAGCTTCACATTGGTTAAAAAAATACAATAAAAGATAGAAAAGGAGTAAACGTAAGAGTCACAACTATCAAAGAATTCTTCTAAAGTTTTTACATACATATATACGTTTAAGTTTCTCTTTGGGAACAGTAACTTTTGAACAGTTTTCGTTACAGTATTTTTCCCCAAAGATTGTTTGAGCATCTCTCATAATTGGACTGCTTCTTGATAAAGGTTACAGAAGACACACACACACACAAGAATATTGTAAAAGGAATATTTTTCCATAGATATTGAATATTTTTTTTACAAATAATGTGTATTTATACAGAGGAACATGACAGATATATTACCTTTTAAAAGGTAGGTTTTCCCCTTCACTTTCTAAAATTTCACAGGAAAACCTAGAAGAAATGATTTACACAATTTTACAGTAACTAAAAATTTTGAGTCTCGACTGAAAGAATAAAACCACTTTTCAATTAATCCATCCATCAAAAACACGAAATCAAAAGAATATTTCTGTTCTTTTTAATGAGAGTACAGGAACTCGTTGAATTAACATCTTTAAAATATAATATAGAGATCAATTTTTCATTATCTAAGTAAAAAATACGCCATTGCTTATAGTTTGTTACTTCTCTTTTATAATCTTCACTCCACACAAATTCTGAAAAACATACTTAGAACGTGATTCTAACTGAACTGGAGAAGAAACAATGACGTGTACTTTTCCACAAGTCAGCCTGTGACAAGTAATTAAGATACCCCCCCCCACACACACACATCTTGTTTTACAACATAAATGCATTAACGCGTACAACTAGCGTTTAACATGGATTCAAAACTTATACTATATATTTGATACTTTTGGTATGTTAAGTTGAACACATTTATTCGATTCTTGAAAGTGAAGATCAGTCAATTGAAGGGATTGGTCGTATCACACTCTAGTAGGCTAGACAGTTTTATTTCTTTCGCAGAGTGGTCAAAAAACTTTAAAATTAGTTTAAGTCTTAAAATTATGACAGCTGAAACAGTTTTTGGTAACATCCTCTACAGTCGTCTTATCAAAAATAAGGTTTTCATGCAAAAACCAAAAAAATATACCTCATTCAATCAAATTCACAGAAGGGATTAAATCAAGATAGAGCGTATGAATGTTAATAATAGAATGAATGAGATAGTGCGTATATTATACAGATTAATCTGATTTTACTTTCAAAATGATTATCATCGAGTTCTGCTCATAAGGAAATACAAGGAACTATATAGCCAGGGTATATTCATCAATTTTTACAGATACGCTTCAAGTGAAGGTGAAATGATTATGTTGGCCAGAATCTCTTTTTTGAGTCCATGGCGACTTTAATGTGTCTAAATTAGGTGCTATGAATGCCCAAAAGTATTGTGATGGAATCCTTTATCAGCGGTTGAAGATCTATATTGCTATTACTGGCAAAACATTTATTGTAATAAATAAAAGTGCTTGATAACTGTGAGCCTTCTTGTAAGCCTATACTTTCTTATTCAGGTCATAAGGCAAATGTGGTGCAGCCATCTAATTAGTCTATTTTAATTTGAGTGAAATACTTTCGAGACTGTCGTTACAGAGCAGTTATATCAATTCTCTTTCTAAAGCTTATATGATCTTCAATGGATATTACTCCGTGTATATTCTTCTAAATTGATTCATGGGTTAGACAACTTATTTTCAATAATTTTTCATTAAAACAATACCTTACCACTCACATATAAGATCTTCAACGGATACTACTCCATGTATATTCTGCCAAACTGATTCATGGTTCTGACAACTTAAAATCAATAGAAAATCAACGTTAACCAGGTAACATGGCATGGAAGGAAAATAATCGAATAAGACTCAAAATTTTGTAAAAAATGAATTATTCAACTGATAATATGATAATATTAACTGAAAAGTGTACCCTTTTAAAAAAGGTTATTTTTAACAAAACAAATTGATCAATTGAAATCAAGTTCGTCTTTTTTTCTAAATATTGCCCGACAAACTGTAGTTCGTACTGAAAATTAAGCTCATTTCGAAGAGCTAAAACAAATGTAATTTTCTTGGAATTGCATTTTAGTTACAATATTTTAAAACCTTTCAAAATATCTCATCTCTAAATATATGAACAACCGGAAATTATTCAAAAATGACATTAGAATGACAGAAATTAAAAGAAAAAATAAATATTATCAATAAAATATTTACTTTGTTTATCTTTCTGGTGCACTTTTTTTACATTCAAATCGATATGTAGTATAGATTAGAGAAAAAAAATAATACAAGGTTATGTTACAAATTTTACTATTACGCTTACGAAATAAAAATGTAGAAGATAGCCTTATATAACTAAAGCCGAATCGTAAAAATTCTGAGCTGCACGATATGAAACAAAATGTAATACATTAATTTATTTAAAAAGACTGCTAAGAAACTTGATCCTGGCCATTTAATAAATGCCAAGTGCTACTTATTTCTTTTATATATAATTAGCTACAATTACTAAGCAGCAATCAAACATTCATTAAAATTACTTAAAATAATGCATGCTAAGCACCAAATAATACAGAAATATTTGTCTGCACATTCAAGTTAAAAATTCACCGAAATCCTTAACTGATAGCGAAAATTATTCTTACATCCAATTGGGAACATATTGACATTCTGTCTTAATAAATTATTTATTGCTTAAACTAAGTTCATTAAATAACAAAATGGAATATCCATCACTTATTCTGTATTATTTATCATACAAAGTACCGGAATCTTTAAAATATGCAAGTAGTAAATGATCTTGGCATTAATTCTTCGGCAAACAGTTTTAATTCAAAACTCTCGTGGTTCAGAAGTTCCCTTTGCAAGACAAATCGGATACAATTCATTCGGCAGTCAAATTGGAGCATCAGCTGTGAACCGTAGTACACTGGGAACCTGAGTAAACATAACTAAGGTAAATTGATTCCTAGTGAATTGAATCAACATACATTATAACGAATGATATCGATTCGCATATCGATTCTTGCCATGCACCATACCAATTTAAACATAGAGAAGAGAGTTTTATCATTAATATAAATAAAATGTTTCCTCTAATAGTTTTTTTGTGCATATATTAATAGAAAGTAATTGTATTTTACCGACATTTGTCTTAAGCGTGTGTGGCTATGTAGATATTTTCTGCATTAACATATATTATCTAGGTTTTGAGAATAGATGTATGTATTGTTTCCGAAAAATTAAACAAAATGAACATAAAATTAGGATTTTTTGCTAATATTATTATAATTATTAAAATTATGTAGGAATTTTTATGTTATACATTTGTAATAGCACAGTTAAAAGGCAGCAAAGTAAAATCTTAGTTTTCTTATATCTAAGGTTTTCAGGTTTTGTTCTCTTAGTTTGAAAAAACTTGATACTAAAACCAAGTATAAAAATTAACTACATGAAATTATTTCTAGATTTATATAATTTGTTTCTAAAACACAGTATACACTTAGAATGCAATTGAAATCCACTTAACTGCCGATTAAAAGTTACGTAATTCGCTCCCTAGTGCCACAATTTTTCACATAGGCGGGTGTATGTGGTGTTTTGATGGGGAGGGGTTGAGAAAAAATTCAAATAAACAAATTTATCTCTTAAACAAGTAAAATCATTTAAATCACTGTCTAGATCATTTTCTTACATTTCAAAGCCTTTAGAATGATTTTACTGATAGACGCGCTAAGAAATGAATATTATTTTAGAATGACAAATATATACGCCAGGGAAACATAACGCTCCAGTTGAGAGAGTTAGATATATACGCGAGTGGAGCTTAAGGGGTTAAATATGAATTTAGTATTCTTGCAAAACTTAAGCAATTTAAATAATTAGTTTAACAATTTTACGTCAAGTAAAAGGATTCTGAAGAAGTATAGTAAAAAAATGTAGAAGTATTTATGAAAATTCTAAAAAAATACTTTGTTAGAAGTAAACTACCAAGAACATTATTTTTTACAAGTCGATATCAATCCCTCCGTTAGGCACGAAAATCTCTAAGATACATTATAAAAATAAATTTGGTGCCGGGTCCACACACACCCAGTGAGGTAGAACCCTCCATTCCTTCTTCTATTTGTCTTTTATCACTCGCACAAGATTTAAATACTAATATCTTACATTTCGGGTGGCAGAGGCCGTCGAATCTTGTAGAAGAAGTGCGCCCAATTTCTTTCCATTTCTTTTGTTAATTGCCATGTGTTTTTGTATCATTTTCATTTTTATACTAAAACAACTCGAAGCAACTATTTTGTAACTTCTTCCTGCTGGGAATTGAGTTTCATCTCAGAAAAGCAGCGCGGTCTGAGAGTAACATTCACATGCTTCGTTCATTTCGTCGAAGGATTGAAAAAATATCTGATGTACAAAGCCATGTTAAAGACGAAGATAGAACAGTAGAATGAGTTGATGGAGTTCCTGTTTCAGATGGAAGCTTCATCTCCTATCAGAATGGTTTTGAGTTGCATTGCGATAGCTCGACAGCACATTTAAGATAATTAAAAATTTTAAAAGTTTGCCAAGATGAGAACCAAGAGAAACAACACAAAAAACATTGTAGAGAAAATACTGTTCCCCTTGTCAGAAGATTATAAAAATTTAGTTGAGCAAAATGCGAAAAATTCATGTGCATAAAAATTGTAAGATGATTTGTGAAGACTACCACAAAGGATCTCATAACGTACACGTGCTGATGTTATTGCTAACTAACCACTACCTTTGTGATGAGACTTTATTGTTTGAATTGAAACTTCTTATTATATCTTAAATATCATATTAAGAAGCGATTAACACACATACATATGTACCTAACGGATTCAAGTTTGTTAAAAATTGCCTTCGGCATTAAGTATACTTAGTATTATATTTTATAGGTGTACTTTGTTTTGTTCATCGTGATGGTGAAAAAAATAAAGGTTTAAATTGTCCTACTTTTTTTTAATTTTTCAATTTACGAATTCATACGTGAACCTAGTTTTCTTGCCTTTTGGCCACTTTCCTGTTTTTTCACTCCTTTCTTTTTAACGTATCATACCTAACTTTTCTTTGTATAATTTAGTCCCTAACGGTCATTGAATGTTTGGGTGCCACAGGTCGATATGTACTTTTATCCATCATCCATTTCATCAGTAACAATCTATTATTTTGAGAGGTTGGTAGTGATATAGATCAGTGCTCCGCAACCTTTTAATTGACTCTGACCGGTCAAAGATTGTCAAATTTATTACGACCCGCTGAGACTGGATCATTGATTGTTTATATTTTGGATCATTTTTCCTCAATAATTTTAATTTTAATGTATGCCTTCAGAATAAGATACCGACACCCAAAAAATGAACATAAATTGATTTAACAGGAAATAAAAACTTATTTTCAAGGAAAGTTGCGCAAATCCGAGAGAAATACACCACAGTTAGTGTAATGGAAATAAATCAATGCTGCTTAGGCAGCCCGATATCATTTGATCCACGGACCGGTAACGATCCTTGACCATACATAGTACCACTACCATACATAATACCAAAATTACGAGTTTCAGTAACAAATACTACATTCTATATAAATAATTTAAGTATAACATAACGCTCTAATTTCAAATATAACCAATAAAGTAATTAAATCGTCTTTTACCGTAATTATGTGGTGATGCATCTGTAATGAGGCGCGTCTATGGATGAAACATTTTAAAGTACACCTAGCGGAGCGCTATATAAATCTTGACTCTAATTACAAAATAAATTCCATATAAAAATAAATTCAAAATACTTTGTAAAAAAAATATTTTAAATATTTTTTTTATAAGTTATGAAAAAAATTTTAAAATTGTTTCCTTATTATTTTTTGAAATACTTTTGAATGATTTTAACTCGGAATTTTATTTAAAAAAATACATGATTGGAGCGATAGGTTACGAGCGCTTACACTATTTTTTTCAAAAACTTTTGTACTGCTATTTATTATTTTCGATTTTTTTTTGACAATTTTTTTTCTATATTTGTTATTTTTTAATTGACAATGCATTTTTAATCCATGTGCCTCTCATACTCTATTCTTATTTATTTCAAATAATTTAAACTTGCTGGAAGGATAATTTTTCAAATACACACCATCTTCCAAAATTAAGACTGACATAATTGTCTTATAATCCTTCGAGGTTTAAATTTAATTCGGGACATTTTCAAAATTCAAGACTTTGTCGGTCTGAAATATTTTTTAACGCTTTCACTTAATGAAATCCAATTAATTTTTTTTAACATTGCAAACATTGTTGTTTGCATTCTCGATTACCATGAGAAATATTTAACCCAGATGTATTTTCATAAATTTTTGAAGCTGTGAAAACTAAGCTTGCTAGGAAAACTAATATTTTCATGGTGTAAATACTGTTTGTAGAAAGAAATATCTCAGCAAAAAAAAATGTTTTAAAAAAGAACAAAGAAAAAAGAAAATGTGACAAAGTGAGTCTATATATTTAAAAAAAATAGCTATTTAAAATCTACTTTTAATAAAAATTCATTCTTTAACCAAGTAAAAAAATGTTATAAAAGAATATAATGAACTCTTTTAATTTTTCTTTTCGACTTTTTTTTATTCTAATTAAATGCAGTGGTGTCTCTATATTTTTACAAAAGCTAGTTTATCTTTAAACATTTTAACAGTAAAAAAATGTTCAATTTTGGTAAATTAAACATTAAAAATTAATGGGTATTTAAAGAGAAATACCTAATCACACTTTCATTCAGCAAAGTGGTGTTTTTCTTTTTTGAAGTAGTAAATTAATATTTGAATATTGAATCGAATGCCAATAATTCGAATTATAGATTTTGTAAGTAATGTTAGTTTTCATTGAATTATATTTATATATATCAGCCCTTTTAGCCCAATGTGTAAATGTTGTTCAAATTTGAGAAGAATCTTATTTTCTAAAGTAAATAAAGCTAAATGAGCTAATCATATTATATATATATTATATAAAACACCTGACCCGTCCTATAAATAGGATACTAGGATAAAGGAAATAAAATTCGTACTTCATGTTTTAGCGTTTTCTTCAATGATAAAACGCGATTTCCGACTATGAAATTTTACTTTATTTGAATAATAATTTCTTTTCTCACAAGATAGATAACTTTTCAGTTAAGTTTTACTCTAATTTTGGTGGAGAGGAAAGGATGAAAGCAAGCCTGACTGAGTGGTTTTCCACATATGCCACAGTGTATTTTTGGTTTTCCTTTGTAGCCCTCTTTGACAACGATGATATTTTTCTAGATTTTGTAAGAAAATGACCAACACTTTCTTCGCGGATGTCTAATTTTTCACTAGAAAGTACAGTCGAGATCCTATGTCTACCTTCTTCTCTGATCACAGGTTTTTTTATATAAACTGTTGTTAAATCTCTTCGGAACTCCTTCAAGTTTAGGACTTCATTTTTGTTGAGATTTTGAGTGAATGTATAAAAATTGATAGCTACCACTTTTAATGACTACCACTTTTTTCCACGAATTTTAATGGCGTAAATTGCAAGCAACCAACTGTGCTCGGATCCATACAACCCGTATGTTTGTCATAAGAATTTATTAAATTCCGTATCTTGTCGTTAACTTCATCTTTGTGTCCTGTTACTCGCCTCTTCACATAAAATAATTGTTCTAAATCAGAGATTCAAGAACTTACAATGTATTTGAGACTTAGTGTGTTTAATCATAATTTTCATCACACACACTCACTTCCTTCCTCCATACAATAACAATACATTGAACTCAATACAAATGTACTTTGACGCTGAAATTACAATACCACTTTAATCTATTAAGTGTCATCAGCGTTTATAAACATTTCGCTCATAAAAATCGTGAATTCCTTCCGGACCTATACATACGTCTTTCCGAAGTTCGATTTTTTCTGTGTATTATTATCCATACAATTTTTCCAAAGGCTTTGAAATGCAATAAAAGAACTTTGGCAGTGTTTGAGAATTATTTACTTATTTCAGAAAATTTGCTTATTTGTTTCTTTTCTCCCCCCCCCCTTCAATACATCACATACGCGAGCCTACTTGGAAAAGGGTAGTATTGTTAAATTAATTATAAAATAAATTGTGCAGAACTGATACATTTGTAAGTGCATTATATCAGTGTAAATATGTATTTTATTTTTTATTATGTCAGAATGTATTTTGTTTGTTTACTTTCGGTAAAATAATCATTTTTGAAAATAATTTTTTTGTTATCGACTTTTCAATATGCTCGCACCTCCCTCGTAGAGTTATCACGCCCACTTAAGAGGGGGGTGTCCTACAGTTTAAGAAACGCTGCTCTAAAAGTACTGAAATTTATAGCAACCCAGCGACAGTACTATTGCCATTCTTTCGCATCAGAAAATCTCAGAGCTCTCACACTTCAAATACAAAATCAGACATGTCTTTTTCTTTCTTCCGCATAGACTTAAATCATTTCTAAAGGATCTTTCTCCTGTAACCCAAAAACTCTGTTGACCAAGACTTTTCAAACGATCAATGTTAGTAAAAAAGTTATAGAAATATAAGTGCAGCTTGAAGTTCACAATATCCTCAGTTAGTTTCATCATAATCCGTATAACAAGAGGAGTATGATTTCTAGCATCAGATTTTATAATATTTCCATTTTTAAACTATTAGATCTACCTGCTTGAAAATTGGTAGGCATGTTCCTTTCATGTAATACAGTTCTAACAAAGAGTAAAACGAAAATCGACCCCCAAGAAGGGTTGCGAGTGTGTGTAGTCAAGGGAAGTTATAGAAAAAAATCCTGTTTTTGAATTGTTAGACCCACATACTTGAATTTGGTTAAGCACGTTTTTTTGTTGAATAGGGATCCACTAAGAATGTATTTGAGGGAAATCAACTCCGGGGAAGCAAGGGATTACTGAAGCGTATTGATAAAAAAATCCTTTTTTCGAATTACCAGGTCTATAATAATGGAATTTGGTTTAATTTTTCTTTTGTTGAATTGAAATCCATGAAGAACGGTTATTTGGAGAATGACTCTCAACGAGATTATGGGGTGTATTGATAATAAAAATTTCGTTTTTGCTCTATTAGATTTAGACTTGAAATTTAGCTTTCATGTTTATTTTACGGAGAAGAAGTCCACCAAAAATTGATTTGCGGAAATCCACTTGTGGTTACGAAAGTGCCAAATTCATTCTATACTTCAATTTTAGAGATTATTAGAAAATACAAATTAGAAGTTATTTCCTTTTTTTTTTTATCAAGAGGCGAGAGTTACAGACATAAGTATATTTTTCAATACAATCGAATTCTTAATGACAAGACTTAGATATCAATAATGTATGTATAATATATATATATATATATATATATTTATAAAGCATCATAAAATACCCAGCAAAGCGGGTGGCTAACGGCAAGTTTATCTAAATATCCCTCTCATATTGACATTTACCTTTAACCAAAGCTAACAATAATAAGTTTAATGTGCATTTAAGTTTTAAAAAAGTTTTAATGCATCTCTTTGAAAGAATAAGTTTAATGCATTTGCATTTGGATTTAAATTTCAGAAAGCTACATATCATATTTTCTCTTTCTCAATATCTCATTATACTACAATGGTTATTTTTCAACAATTTAATGTGTCATATGAGAATGAATATTTTGTTTGGAAATATATAAAATTTCACAACATTTGCTTACATTTTTAAATTTAAAATTGTACTCCATAATGTATATATATATATATCCTTGTTTCTTTCCAAACATAAAACAAATATGTTGTATTTCGTTTACGGTGAAAATCATTCAAAGCATTTCCAAACTTTAAAAAAAAATCCTGAAATGTCAGACAATTTTCTCAACAATTTACCAATTTTTTCAGTGTCCTTTCGTCTAATGGAGCATTTGTTAAACTCTGGGGGTTCGATGGAACATAAAATAATAACTTTCGAAATGGCTTTTAGCAATTGTATTTTCTGTTCTGAATCCACTAAGATACATAGAAACTCAATAAATATTATATTACAGAGCACTGAGCATTAAAACTAGCACTTAAACTAATGCCTACCTTTGTATTAGGGAAATAAAAGACATTAAGTTGTTTCGCATATTTTATTTAAATTAAATGTGAATAGTTAGTGACTTTAGTATCAAAACAATTTCAGGGGAATTATTTTTTTAGATAATGTAATAACTCTTACATCCCAAATCAGTTGTAAAGTAGCAAAATACATTTAAACATGGAATATATATTTTCTTTTATTTGTTGAAAAACAGGTCATCACACATTAAAACGATTCCATATTTTTTTTTATTTCATTCACCAAAATAAATTTTGAATTTATATTACAATTCTCTCTTATTTAATAGTTCTGAATCATTTTAAATTTTGTATTATCACCTGAACAATGGCATATAAAAGGCTCTATGGTTACAATTATACAATACAGAAATATATATTGTGTGTGTGTGTGTGTGTGTGTGTGTGTGTGTGCGCGTGCGCGTGCAATGATTGAAATTGAGTTTATGCCTTGTTTGTAAATGACTCCTCAATTGGGTTACAATGTTTGTATTCTTTAATCATGTGATGATACTTTAGTGCAGTAATTTGAGCATATATTCTTACCAATAATTACACCAAACATAATAGGCCGGAGACAAGTCCTTCGAACTTGTCAGCTATTCCTGTTTTGTAACATTGTGCAAAATATTTCTTGCTGCACTTCTTGGAGATTTAGGACTGGTGTTGTGTGTGTCTTTTTGAAAGACATTATTTTGTATGATAAACTTGAAAGGCATCGAAACTTTCAATTTGCCTTATCCCACTTTATAATGACTTGAATTCTTTAAGTCATCGAACAATCGTAAATATGTCCATCCGTCCTAACTGATTGTCGTGCAAACCACTACATCGTTATTGAACGTGTGATTCTTCCAAATATAAACATACTCTTTTATGCTGTCCGTTGACGGATACGCGGTATGTATTATCAGTTTGTTTTAGCAAGTATTTCTATTATTGCGTTATTCAAATGTCCGTTTGCGTCTTTTTGTACACTGATTTAGCATTTGTGAAAACAGATGAACGATGCATTTCATTAAATAAATGGCATTAAATAAAACACAATTTTTTGTGAAATAAATATCATTATTATTGTTGTTCGGATATGTGTATATGTATTGCTATATTTAATAGTGAAATATTTTTATTTTGAAGTTGCTCAGTTTATACCGAACAAATGTCAAATAAATTAAATCCCATATAAACAAACAAACAAAAATAAATGATGGTTGTAATTGTCTACAGTTGCTTGTCAAGCTTTTTCGTTTTTTTTTTTTTGTGTTGTTAGAAATCTCTTGCATCATATTATTGCCTTCTACAACTATTTATCGACTGCATAGTTTTTAGAATTTTCAAATGAATTATTTACACCTTCAAATTCAAAAATATAAATTATCTATCTCAACTATTTTGTATGAAGGACATTTAATGTGCGTAATAATAACCAGAACTCGAGTAAATAGAATAATTAAAATAATGTATTGGGCATGGAAAAAATTATAATATGCGCATTAACCTTTAAGTGCCCCCTGGCGTATACTTCCATCTTGGTCAACCAGTGTGTTGAGAGCCTTGTACGTATATATCCGTTTTTTTCGAAATACAATCCCTTTCTTTCCGTTGTTATCAATTATTAAAGCTTTTCTGAAAGTTTTGAAATGCAGTAAAATGACGTTGACCGTTTTTGTGAAAGATTTACTTTTTTCAGAGAAAAATTTACTAATTTGTGTTTTTTCATTCGCCCTCGTTCAATACACAGTGTAAGCGTGCTCACGTGGTTGCATTGGAGAGTAAATTGCACATTTTTAATCGGCAGTTTAGTGGTTAACATAAATAAACTGCAGCTTCTTTATGTTTTCAGCAGGAATTCCTTTCTCATCAGTCTTAAAATCCATGCACTTCGGACCCGAAGGTGGCCATTTCAAATACATTGCACTCAAGCAGCAATCTAGGTCTCAATAGGTCTTCCTACACTCCATCACCAACAGCTTATCATGGAAGTGGCAACCCAGGAATTGAATACTAGATGGCAGCACAGTCTAACGATACTGTTTGAGTATGCATTTATTCCGTAGAGAGTCAAACTAAGGCATTCTCAATAAATCATGACAAGTGATTCAAAAAGGGCAACTGCGCAAGCGTCAACTAGACCCGCCATCTCAAGAAGATATTATCCTCAATTTCAATGGGAAAACATTTGAACGGCACTCAAACCTATACCGGAGATGTAAAGAATTGCATTAATTGACTGGAAAAACAACCGACAGTTACTGTCGTTCAAAAAGTCAAATAAAAGAACATCTTTCTTCTCTAAGAAGAGGTATGAAGCGGCGCCTCCTTCTGCAATTCGCATACAACAAAGAGTGGGAATAAAAAGCCCTTAACGACTGGCCGAATGGAGATTCCATTCTTCTATGTTGTCTAAGGAGTGCACTTTGGACCTGAAAGTGGTCAGGTCAAATACACTGCACTCAAGGTCACCATAGGTCATCCTCTCCCTTCGTCAACAACAGATTGTTGCCGAAAAATTATTTTAAACTTTAAATATTATTAAAAATCACTTATTCATTCATTTTAAGCAAAAGAGTTTTTTTTTCTACACTCTTATCAATTAAATACTAAAAGGATACTCTGAGAAATGCTGCAAAATATATGTTTCAATATGCATCGAAACATAATTTTAAATGATTAAAAAAGGTTGAATTTCATTTTTAAGTAAAATGACAATTTTATTTTTAATTTAAAAATGTCAATATTTGATAAATTTATTATTTTACATTTTATCTTATTCAAAAATTCTTGTGGCATTCATATATACAAAAACTGCAACCTTTTAAGATTTTACAATACTTTTTTTTAATACATAATGTATACATATGAAGATATAAGCCACGATACATGACTTACTTATTTTAAATTACGTATTTCTTAAAATGATTTGTCAATTAAATGTTAGATAGTGTTTACAATTTTTTTGCTGTATACGGAGATTAAACAAATTTTTAAAACTTCGTCATTTTATGGTTAATTAAACCATTTTTATCGTTTTAATGAGAATTTTTATGCAATTAGAATTTACTCGCTAAAACACACGTTGTCACTCGAATGGAAACATTTTCACTCTTAATAAAAGTCTAAATTACTATCAACTCTTTCTATTTTGCATATAACTTTATTCGCCCTCTCATCGGTCATTACTTTCTTTCACGAAAGCAACATAAACTAAAACCCACGAAAGACTTAATTACAAAATCTGAACTACTACTTCCCTCCATTCCCATTTAAAAAATGAACAGACCAAGATCTTTTACCTTGGGGTATTTAAACATTTATATCTTCCAAGCCAAAGGAAGGGAATTGGAATTTCACTCGCTTTCGCTGATGACTGCAATTAGATCGTGAGTTATAAATAACAGGAATTAAGAATCTTAATACCCACCATCTTTTACCTGGGAGTCCTACGTCTTGATTCTTACCGAATGATTCCCCGATGATTTGGGGGACGATAGCTCTTTTAACTGCTCGGAGCGAACTGGAAAAGAGATTTCTCAGACCTTTTAAACTGGCTGTTTTAAGCAAATTTCAGTTCGCATTTAAATTAGATTGGATAAATTGTTAGGCTTAGTTCTGTACATTTGCAGTGGATGTTATGTTATGCAAATTGAGATTTAAGTTCTTAGAAGAGTTGAATAGTAGATATATATCAACAGTTATTTTATTTTGTAAATATGGGGTGAAAATAATATAAATTATGATGAGAAAGCTGCTTGGTTCTTGGGGATTCAATAAATCTTTTCCGGTTTCTTTTTTCTGCTTGTATGAAATAGCAAGTTGTTTCGAAAATTTATGAGAAACAACTTATGAATCAAATTATAGGTATTTGATATATTTACTATAGCTTGTTTTTCACATACAACCCGATGAACACAAATTTAAAAAAATGTATCGTATACAAAATACAAAATTTACCATATAAAATACATATAAATTTATTTATTTCCTCCTCGAATTGGTTTTGGTGAAGATCTCACTCAGTGTTAGAATTCAGTGGGAGGTGTATCCAATACAGCTTGGTTGGAGACTTTGAACAAGCTTGGAGTAATTAACAAAAGGAAATTTCAATAATTTACTTTTATTAAGTCCAGAAATGACAAGTTAAGTTAATACAAGTTAAAAGGTTATGAATATATTTGTACTTATATGAATGAGATGCATCCATTTGCTCTTGACGAATCAAAAAAGCTACTGTAATCTTTAATTTCAAAAATACATAAGACAATGTTACTTTGGCGTGAATCAATGTGGCAATGTCGTCAAAAATCATCTACCATTCCTCAACATTCATGTATGCCATTCATCTCGTTGACTTTTAAGAAGTTTAAAGGAGAATTACAGTCGTATTGAAAGGTTGCTTTTGCTCAGGGGTCAGCAGCCTTTTAGCTTTGGCGTACCAAAATAATCTACCAATATGATTCAGCGTGCCACACAGTAGAACATTTTTGAAATAACTCAATTCCCGCGATAATGCAGGCAGAGTTAGAGAAAAAAAGTCAATAATATAAATTTAAAGTTTTACTATAAATTAATATTGTATCATTTAAAATTATTTCTTAACATAGAAATAAAAAACATAAAATAAAATTTTTTCTCCAAAAAAAAATTAATTAATTAAAAGAGTGTACATATATTATATATTTACAGCAAATTTATTAAAATAAGACATACAAAATATAAGCATTTCCCTTCATTGTAGTTATATAAAAAAGATAAATACAATTCTCCAAGCGGACCTAGTGAAAGCACTGCTCTATTTTCATATCACAAAAACAGGGGTGTAATTTATTACTTTCAATTTGGCAGAATGCTGAGCATTCAATTGTTAAATAAATTCTTTGTGGACTCGAAATATTTTTCATTGAGAAAAGATTTTTTTACTTAGACATATAAAATCAAACGCGAAAGAAAAGTGCATGCAATTTTCTGTCATAAAACCATTAAATCTCTTTTCCGTCATTAAATAATTTACAAAATAACTGTATAAATTTATCTTCAGAATTATCTTTAAGATTTATTTCATAATGGTCCATAACTCTAAAGATGGTTGTTAAATAAGTTTCATTACAAATTTTTCAATTTCCATCCACTCAAAAATAGACAAATTTGTTGAGTAATGCTGAGTGCCACTCAGAATTGTACCGCGTGCCACATGTGGCACGTGGACTTTAGTTTGTTCACCCCTGATTTAGCTTAAAGGAGTAATTTGGCTACAAGAAGAAAACCCAAATTAGAGGGACAATACCTCCCAGATAGCCCACAGATATAACATTATTTGTTATATTATATGTTTATTTTGATCTGCACATTTTTTCGTTATTTGTTGCATTTAAATTTTTGAAAGCATACGTGTACGGGAAACAATTTGTTGTTCAATAAAAGATAATTATGATGTTTGTTATTGAGAAAGAAAACCGTATTTCCACAGCATTAACAAATAAAAATGATACAATCTAAAACAAAGGTAACTTAAGTAATCCATTATCGTAATAAAATACAGTTACTTTTCCTATAGTTTGGCTTACTTTATGTAAATCCTATAGTTTTGTTTATTTTGTTTAGTTTCCATCTAATAGATATTTTTATTATTATTTTAATTGCTATGTTTATTCTTTATTATTTACTTCGTTACTTGAATTTATAAGTACATTGAAGTAACTGTGTCTCACTTTCAATTTACTCAAATATTTAATTCTCTAGATCTCTTCCTTAATTTTCAAATTACATATTTAGATATATTTTGTAAGGTGAAACTAATTATCTGTTGAGGAATATATTCAGGATGTGTATTTTTACAATTTTAATTTTTCTAGTTCTGTGTCTCGTTTAATACAGGGTTTTGTTTTCTTTTCGCTGACATTTTAATCATCCTTTTAAAGAAGCTGGCAGAAGTTTTTTTTCTGGAATATTATGACTGGGAAACAAATTACTATATTACTCTATGTTTTTAGCCTTTAAGAGGACGTGGATTAAAAAGATAAATAAATTGAAGAAAAATATTTATTAAAAATAATTATATTAATTTTTAACAACATAATTATACCATAATTGTGTTTCTTTTTTGACTAGGTGAGTTTTGAGTTGAACATTTTACTTCCATTATATTTTGTTAAAATATCTTTGAATATATTATTCTCCAAATATATATATATTTAAATTTCACTTTTACAATATAATTTTCTATTTAAAAAAATCTAATTTAAAAAAAAGTATTTGAATGTGCATTAAATAAATTAGCACACCTTTACTTTTAAACATTTGAGAAAATCATTTAAAAATACTTATTAAATGCTCTTTTTCATATTTCTTGAAAAACTATTTAATGTCTTCTTTTTCATTGGTAGTCAAATTCAAACTACAAAAATGGAGAAAAATGACACTTTTTCTTGAAATTTTTTTTGTCAAATTTCTAGCATTAATTTCACATTTGAATAGACAAATTTCGAAAACAGGCTTTTAAATTTTTAATTTTAAAAGGTCTTTTCAAATATCAATGAATGGAAGTAACAAAAACACCCTTAGTAAACACAGAATATTTTACATACGATGGAAATGTGCAACGACGATTGTTATACATTTGAATGGCGTGAGAACACAATACGCTCCATAAATATTATTCCTTCTAGAAAGCTTCCTTTCTTTAGTGCTTCTCATGTCACCTGAATAATATTTATTGGGCTTTCCTCGAAATGTTCATATGTAATGTGCGTTTTGGTAATAATTCTTTCTGAAATCGTATAACGAAAACTGTTTAATTTAACATAAACCTTTGTAACCAAAGGTAAATAGTTATTTTTATAAAAAATCTCATTTTTGGATGTCACACTTTGAGTAAAGTGTTTCAGGCTACGATTTTTTATTTAAAAAAAAATGTTCACGCATATTTTTAGAATATATTAAAGAAAATAAAAAACATTATGTAAAAAGAAAATTTTATGAATGGCTCAAAAGAAAGTAATTTTATAAATGCTAAGTTCGTTAAATTTAACAACAGGAAAATACACTTGTACCATCTTCTCATTTTCAATTTATTTGTATGTTGAATTACACACTTATGGAATGTGTTTATAATTTTTTATTAACGCAATGTGATTGTTATATTTTAAATTTGAAGCTTCAAATGTACTTTGGTTTGTGAAAAAGTAATGCATTACTTTCTAAATTTAATACTGAAAAGAGCGAAGAAGAGAAATGTCATGTAAAATTTTCAAATATTTTTTTTTTAAATTACAGTAAAAAAGAGATAAAAAAAAACTAATGCTTAAACGCAAAAAGATCCACCTTGGAAACGTAGAATTACGTATTATTGAAGGCACTAACAATGTTATCCTAGAGTCAAATATTTTAACTGTTATAAATTAATAATAATTATATATTTTACTATTATAATTAACTATTATCATTCACTCTTAAATACTCAGAATTGCTAAAAGTTATGGGATTGAAACATACACACACATTTTGCATAAGAAATATATAAATGAACAGTGCATTATTCGAGTTTTAATGAGTCATGGTTACCATTGGTAAGAGCTGATGATAGGGATCTAGTGCAGCGCCAACCCCATAATACCCAACATCAAATTGGGAACAAACAGAACGTGAAAGAATTTGTTTGCTTCTTAATGGTATGGGTCATTTTTGCTGGCATACACTGCCTCATCTGAGCCACTCATTGACTAGAAATGATTATAATCAGCTACTATAATACCATTTGCAACCCAGCCTCTAGCAGCCTTGCCGCCCCTCTCTCCAAAACAAAAACAAAATTAATTAAAAAAGAAAAATTGTTCACATAAATTCTCCTTTATTTAACTTGGATAATTCCAGTGAACAAAAAGGCAGCATAAAAATTTACATATGTTATTTTAAGCCTTAAAAAACTCAAAATTGGGGACATAATTACTTGTTATTATTTCAAACGAGTAAAATATAAGAGAAGGAATCGTCCATTTTCAGCAGGTCAATTTCTTCGAAAAATAGTTTACTGATGGTGGGGATCTCAAATGTCAGTTTTATAACTTATAGTAGTTACACTCAAGACTAAAATAAAACATCTGTAGCTCTCTATCTACCAAAGCCTCCTTTTACCTCTGTCCCCTTTTGAATAGGTGACACCGAACATCATAAGGGTGAAAGGAATGACCTTTGTGGCCTCACTCTGGAATGGGGAGAATGTTACTTGTGAAAGATGTGTAAACATATTAAATTTCATGTTTTAACATATACTCCCACCTCGTTAAAGAATAAAAGTTTCAACATAAAATAAAACTGCCATTAAACATACAGAGTTCAAAATAAAGAAAAAAATATACGTGAAATGAAATATCTAACTCATCTCCCAATGATATTTCTGAAAATGTATCAAATTTTTGAACAAAAAAAAATATATTTTTCAAAATCGATCCAAATGCACCCCTTAACATTTGCCACCCCGGACAGGAGTCCAGTTTGTCCGGCCCTAAAGCTGCCCCTGCCCCCATTCATGGACTTATAATGCTTAAGTAATGATAGAGAAGTCAAAGGTGTCAATGATTCATGTTTCGCATTCACACTCGCTTGTGAATTGTTTGAAAAGTACTCAGGAAAAAGTTGAATGAACAATTAAGAGATTTGTATAGCTGAAAAGGATATATGACACATAATGGAAATGTCGCTCTGTACTTATAAAATACTGTATTAACAACACAGATGATACTTAATATTATGGTACTTAAGCGACGACACCGGAAAAATCATGACTAGTGATTTCTGTGGTGTACTTCCTGAAACTTTTTGAGTCAATAATAAGTACAGGACTCCTCCGGAAACAAGTTCCTCGCGATTTTTCGTGGGATCCATTGGTTGTTGGCACATCATTGTATAATAACATTGGGAGCCGTTTTCATAAAATATTTTGTTAAAAGTAGGTTTTTTTGGAATGCATTAAATGTTCAAAAGTGCGATTCTAGTTAATTTAGGAAGTAATCAAAGCATTCGTATGCCTATAATAATTTCAGACAAAGAACGCAAACTCGACGCGTTTGCATTAATAATTCTCAATTATAGCATAAGTATTTAAAGATGTTAATTAAGTAATAGTTATGATAGATTGATTAAGTCATTACATACTATGTATATTTGAAACTGTTGAATATTTATTGCGAATATAATTCAGCTTCTTTTACTAAAAATGTATTTGAATTTTTTGACATTAAATGCAGAATCTATGAAAATTAGTTTGTATTCATGTAAACTTTTAATCAAAGTAACATCCATTGAAGTTGATATGCTTCGATCAAAGGAAAATAATAGTTTATTTCAGTATAATTATATTTGTTACACTTAATTATGCCTAAACTAAATACTTTTCTACCAATTAACATTTTATAAAAGAAAATGACAGTTGGTATGGAATTTTGAATACAACCACTTTAATGAAGCGTACAACTTTGTACAATTAATGAGAAAATGAGGCATGAATTTATTCCTGTACAATACTTTTGATTAATGCATTTAGTAATATTAAGCACAAATTCTAAGAAAAAAAATTAAGTAAATGAATAATTTTCATGAGATTGCTGTGAAACGCACATTATAATAAACTGTCATTTATACTAAAATGCCATTTATTATGTTCTTCATCAGTGAAGCTCCATGATGGTGTGTTATATAATTAATTAATTGTAAGAATATCAAATTATATTACTATTAATTGTTCCTTATTAATGGGTTGGAGATTCTGACAAATAAATTCAAACACAAAAACTAACAATAGACCCCTAAAAGTAACAGCAACTTTAAAAAATCCACCAATCGAAAAAAATTAAGATATTCGAAATTGTCTAAATAATTTAAAGTTTAAACATTTTCTCAGCACATACATCATTGTATAGAATACGTTATGATTAATTTGTTTCCCACGAAACTTGTGGCTGCGGTAGCGTTGCAGTTATGGTCACTCACTCGTGGCTGGCGTCTCCTGAGTTCTAGCCTAGTACAGCTAAAGATCCACTATGTGTTGTCGTGACTCAAATTTCCTCATTTCGGTGTGGCAGTTCGAAGTGGGAGGGTATCAGCTCATTTTTCATGGCTTAGAATTATGATGTGCATCACCAATAGCCCTCGTGCGGCTTAATAGTGTTATGTAAATATAACTCTAAATCACCTGCATATTTTTCTTGGGCTGTTTCTCAAATAAAATTATTTCCATAAAAATTCTTTTTAATGAGCTGCATAGGAATTATTTTTTCATAAATTTTAAAATATATAAATTCTGCACTGACGTGCGGAATACTCTTAAAGTGTAAAGATGTTAGAATACTCTCTTTATGAAAATATAAATAAATCAGTCAAATTAGATACATATGTGCAAAAAAGAGTTTTTGCAAAGAGAAAATTATTCATTCATCCAATAATTTATGGCAAAACTTATTTTGGCTTTGAACGAATTGTATAACGATGTGTAAAAACAACTGAAAAACTTAACGCATTTAAAAAAAAAAAGTTTTCTAAACAATGTAGAGATGATGGGAATAATTTTCTTTATTTAAAATTTACGTGAGTTTGTTTGATTTATATATAAACATAATTCAATTTTATATGCCCATTGCTCATGCATTGTTATTGCGTAAATTATAAAAAAAATGTTATTCTTCATTTAATTTATGAATAAATAAGTGTTTTTGGAAGATATATATATATATATATATATATATATAATTTAAAATGAAGGATCTGAATTTATGATATGAACAAGGTTTGCATTGAATTTGTTCATGGTGTAAAGTTCTCATTTTGTTAGTATTAGTGGCAACAGTATTTATGATATTTTTATGTAATGTAATCTGGCAGCACCAGATCTAGGGACGTTATGCCGAAAAGAGAGTATTGTGCCGTAGCATCATTTATTACTATTATTAAATATTATTGGTTTCTTAAATCATTATATTCATTCTTCCAAATTATCATCTCCTGACAAATTTTTGTCTTATAATGGTTTTGCATGGGATTGATTCATATTTGAAAAAAACGGTCTTGCTCAGAATTAGCCTATATTTAAATCGAACACTGATCCCGTAGTTTCTGTTTAGTTTGAAAGGAATATTTTTGAAATACTTCGGATTTTTTTTTCAGAGATGGAAATTTGTTATCACATTTAAAGCTTATAACATTTTTAATGACTGAGTTGAATTTATCTTTTACAACAAAAAAAATTACATCAAACGTTTTTTTTTTAAAATTTTTGTTTCATTTTTTTATTTATTTAATTTTTACAAATTCTAGTCTCGCTTTTTCTATAGTAAAGAAATCGTGATAGCAAAAATTGAAGAACATATTTTAGAAATAGATATTGATTCTGTGTATTTAGCCAGAATTGGAATGAAACCATTTTTTTTGTAGTAATTTTAGTTTTTAGATTGATCTGTTTAAATTAACTGTACTAAGAAAATAGAAAGATTTGAATCAGTATTCATTATCAAAAAGAGTCTCTTTTTTTCTTTTCCTTTTTGAGACAGTGACACTATGAGTTTTTATTCAAGTTACCATACCTAAAATCAGATATTAAATTTCAACATAAAAGATACAATGTTTCCTAAAAAAAATAATATCCTGAAACCAATTGCATGAATTATGATTATTTTTTTACATAAATTATCCATGTAAATAAAAAAAAAATTGAATGTTATACTTTTTTTTTCTTATTAGACGCAACCCCATAATCATATCCATTTCAGTTTAAAATTATGAGTGTGTCGCATTTTTTTTTACTGTTGTTCTTTTACCTATGTAAAAATATCTCCTTTTTGTTTTTTTTTTTTTTGTTAACAAAAAATAAACACAAAAATAATTAACGCACATGGATTGAACATAATCTGGCAAAAGAATATCAGGATTTATAAATCGTACTATATTTCTTTATTGCAGTAGAAATTAAATCAATGTACAGGAATAATAATAAATTACACAGAATTAAAATTTTATGAAGTATTATTCCATTTAGTGGTTGTTTCCGTAAATAGGCCTACCGTTGTGTGTCGGAACTAGGGATTGCAATACCGGTATACCGGGATACCGAATGCGGGTATTTTGAGCCATTTGTACAGTTTCGAAATACCAGTATTCACATGTTTAAATACCGGATTTTTGGTATTTACTAGAAATTTTTAAAATTGTTTCTTATATGTTCCGGGGTAACCAACATAACAAAATTTATACGTCTTTGTTTTTATGTTATAGTGTTAATTATTACACCATGATTAAAATATATTATAAATGAAATAATTTTACGTCAATTTCAGAAGGTGAAGATATTAAACGTCTTTATTCCGCTCATTCCGTTGTTCTTATTTTTATTTTTCCTAGATGGTTTTACAGTTCTAAGCAACTCATTAAATCCATCATCTAATTTTTTCATTGCCGGATACAACGGGATAAAAGATTATTAATCTGAACTTAAAAATATACACATAAATTATTTCTCTTACATATATAGAACTAAATACACTACTTCTAAATTCTCGTTGAAAGAGGAATAACATATCCAAGCTCATCTGCCTTCCTTCATCCATCAACACTTGTTACTAAAATATTTTCCTAACGGGCGAAATTAAATCGTTACAAAATGGGTTTGGGAAGAAACTTGAACCCCCAAAGGGTGTTGTCGGGGGTTTGAAGGGGGAGGATATAAATAATTATTTTCATTTTTAAACTACTGGACGTACAGCCTTGAAATATGATAATCAGAAGCCTTTCATGGATTAAAGATCCATGTTTTGTGAAAATCGACCCCTAAGTGGCGTTACGGAGACTCAAGGGGCGTTATAGATAATTTTTTCCATTTTTAATTTATTAAAAGCCTAGTCTTCAAATTTGGTAAGCAGATTCCTTTCATAGAGAATACAGTTCCCCTACAAAATGGGTTTTGTGAAAACCGGTCCCCAAGTGGCGTTGCGAAGGCTCAAGGGGCGTTATAGATAATTATCCCCATTTTTAAACTATTAGACGTACAGTCTTGAAATTTGGTAAGCAGATTCCTTTCGTAGAGTAAGAATTTGCAGGAAATCAACTCTTGGGGGAGCAAGGGGTTACTGAAGCGTATTGACAAACAAATTCCTTCCTACAAGGTCTATAATAATGGAATTTGGTTTGCATTTTTCTTTTGTTGAATTGAAATCCACTAAAAATGGTTATTTTGGAAAACGATTCTCAACGGGATTAGAGAGGTATTGATAGTAAAAATTTCGTTTTTTTTCCTGTTAGATTTAGACTTGAAATTTGGCTTGCATGTTTGTTTTCCAGAGTAGAGATCCAACGAAAATTGGTTTTGCGGGAATCCACTTGGTTATAGGGTTACGAAAGTGCAAACATTATTCTATGCTTCAATTTTAGAGATTTTTAGAAAATACAAATTAGATAATTTCTGCCTTTTTTTTTTATCAAGAGGCGACAGTTACAGGCATAAGTATAGTTTTCAATACAATCTAATTCTTAATACAGGACTTAGATATCAACAATTTATATATATATATATTATATAAACATATATCATGAATACCACGCGAAGCGGGTGGGTAACGTTTAGTATATATATATATACAGGGTGTCCAGCCTTAATTAGACCCAATAGATAATTCCCGAACGTTCGTTTAGATATGCACTTCCAATTTAAAAAAAAATGTTTTAAAACATGTAAAGAATGTTTTTACGTGCTTTTCGAAACAAAAAACCTATTTAGAAAAAAATTACAAGAATTAATTTTTGTACAGTCCACAGTCCTATCACTTATATTTAGGAAAATATGGTGTACACACAAAAACAAAGTAAACGCAAAAAATTTCATTTTATTACGATAAAAACTAAACGAGTTATGGAATTTCGGAAAACATATATTTTACTCATTTTCTTAACCATTTTCAAGAAGCTAGAAAGGGTCCGTCTCCAAAGTGAAATTAGTTGGAACTCTACCAGGAAATTGTCGCTCTTGCACGTCATTTTTATATAAATCGTTTTTAAATTTAAAAGCATACGTAAATAATACAATAATTGAGAACTTAAGAAATAAAATTTATTCTGTGTACGTGTAAAACATAGAAAAAAATAAAATATTTTGGAAGAAGAAAACATTTTTAAAGCAGTTCCAAAAAATAAACTTATATGTTATGGCTTCAGTCTGATTTGCTGTGTTTTTACTGATCATGACGAACGTTAAAAATCTGTTGTGTAGTGGCTTGCAAATGCATACAGTCGTATTCTAATTTTGAGAATTCTAATACGGGAGAACGAGATGTATACAAATGAATAATACTGTGAAATGGTACTGTTTATGTGCAGTGTAATCGAAATAAGAGAAAG
>BMAO01010732.1:0-63828 GCA_019973975.1 Trichonephila clavata
GATTGGTTCTGTTCTGTATTTTCTTTATTTTTTTCTTAGAGTATAATTAACATTAAAAAAATTTAGTGGAATACTTCAAGAATTAAGCGACCAGTGGTTGAGAATCAATAGTCAATATCAATAGTTCGTTTTGTAAAAAAGTGTTTATAGATTTTGAAGAAGTGCTCAGTTCCTCCATTACTAATGTAGTGAAATGGTTGAAAAGGATTTGGATGCTTAAAACGCATAAAAAGGCTAATGTAGTAATGTGATTTTTTTCTTTAGTAATGTAACTTTTTGTTTGCTGTAATATTCATGCGAATGAGAAATTAAGATGGGAAATAAGACGAAAATGAAATAAATGCAGTTCGAATATCATTATACCATGATAACAGTATTAGATTATTCTGCTAACATCCTAAATTGCAAAAATTAAATTCCTTTCTTCCGGTTTAGATTTTTTAATTTTATTTAAGTAACTTTTGGCGATACTTCTGTGACATGTGTAATCTTATTAAGAGAAATAAGACTAATATTATATAATTTTTTTAGTTATTTTAATATTTGAAGTATGAATTAGTGAGAGTCATAAAGGTCATGAGAGCTTAGTAGTTATGGTCACGAACGCGTGGCCGCCGTGTCACGAAGACTCGTCGTGTAAGTAGGATTGATACACATCAAATCTGTTGATATTCACAATTTTCCCATTGGAGTAATGTAGTGATTTGGAGAGGGGATGCCACAGAGCTCAGAAATCGTTCTTGTTAGTTGACCGAAGCTCAAAATTACGAGGTACGTCGCCAATAGTTTCGTATTGGCTTAGAGTGCGAAGTTAATAAATACTCATGCATAAGCTTTGTAAAATAATTTAAAAGATTTTTTTTATAAGCTACTCTATAATGTAAATTGTCTATTTTTTGGTGTTCATTATTAAACGTTTTAAAAGTATTTTTCATTTAGCAACATTGAAATATACCCAATTAATCTTCATTATCAACCTCTGTAAAAGTTATTTTCAAAAATATGTCGTTCATTACATAACTATATTTTTTTCAACCTGTACTAAGAAAGCAATCAATAAACTTTTGAATCAAGACATGAACTCAGAATGGCTCAGCATTGAATCATATTACTGAAATGATAACAAAATGCTGTGATTGTGATATGTAAGCAATGTATTATAATTTATAGAGCTGTTCCATATTTTTACGCTATAAATGAATATCACATAACACATTCTGATGTTTAATGTTTAATAATTATTTACACAGAAGCTTTCCAGTCGCAAAGAAAAGAAGCGCAGGAGCAGCAGAGATCAGAGAGGATACCATTGCTATGACAACCCATCTAGTCTAAACGATGATTGCAACGACCGATGAGTTTAATTGTTTGATTCCTGACTGGACGCTCAAAGTCGGAAAGACTGTGCCAACGCAATACTGCAGCAGTACGATAACTATTTCTCCTTGTGTTTGGGTAGCTTTTATTATGAATGAAGACCAGATAAAAATTCATCGTTTCGACTGTGTTTGTGATAGTGGTATAACGAACTGTTCCTTGTGTACAAGGTGTTTTGTATGAATATTTCATTTTAATAGAGTTTTTCTCAATGCCTGGAGCATATGTTGTGACTATTATACTGCTTACTGGATTTTCGTCATGTTGTGGTTTCATATTCGCAAAAGCAAAATGTATAAAAACTGCATGGCTTCAAAAATTACTCAGGATTTCTGGAAACCTTTGTGTATAACCAATATCGAACATTTCTAACACATTTTTTTACTAGTAGATGTTTTAAACTTTTTCCTGTTGATTCTTAAACATATTTCATAATATTTGTTTTAAATGATGTGCAAAAATCTTATGTTCGTTAACATGTACGGGGGGGGGAATTCAAAAATTAATTCATTGATGCTTTTATTTATAATGCGTTGACTATAAAGATATTTCAAATGATGTTTATCATAATTTTATTTTTTATTTTAGAGCCTTTATGTCGATTTATTATTATTTTTTTTACGTTTGGTATGTTTGAAATTATTTTAAGAATAATAGTAACATATAAATAATCTTCCACTCTATTGTAATGCGATAGATATCAGAAATTATTATTTTGGAATAAAAATATTATGTTTTTTTAAGAATATCATTTATTCACTAACTGAATTTAGAATTTACATTTATGCTTTACTTGCAAATAATTATTACGTTAAATAGTATTAAGTAATCAAATACTTTTAAATTACTTTAAAATCTGAATTGATCGAATATTCTGTTTCATTAACTGAAATTAATAAGAATTGTAGAACGTGATGGTTTACTTGTAAATTAATTTTGACTGTATACATTTTTAATAAAGGCATTAATATAAAATAAATGATACATATAAGTTTGTGTGAATATCTGTTATGATTAAATTTTTTAAACATTTAATCTTTTGTACAGATAACAGTGATTTTGAATGTTATATATTTTATATATGTACTGTATTATAAGAAA
The DNA here is from genome assembly GCA_019973975.1 of Trichonephila clavata. NCBI lineage: Eukaryota > Metazoa > Arthropoda > Arachnida > Araneae > Nephilidae > Trichonephila > Trichonephila clavata. The sequence goes on from BMAO01010732.1 coordinate 2,479, forward strand.
ATATTTGTATTTTTCATATGCATTTTATCGAAATAAATATTTTATTGCATTTTCTATTGTTGTATTATTTGCACACCTTTTGTATTTCACAAACAATTAAAATTACTTTTTAATACAGTATTACCTCGACTTACGCGAACTCAGGGTTACATGATTTTCAAATGTCTTCAATTCGTCTTTTATTTGAGAAAAAAAAAAACGGCGAAATTGTTGAAATTGGCAAGGTGATTGAAGAAGCTGGTTATCATTCCAGGTAAATAAATTTTGAAGTAGATATAAAAGATTCAAGAACTGCTAGTTTCCTACAATCAGGTGCCGACAACGGATGAGCTCATGCAAATGCATGAGCAAGAGCAAGACATTGACAAACTTGAGTCTTTGGACTCAGTTCCATCAGAAGATCGAATGACGGTTGGGAATTTGACAGAAGCCCTCATTTAATTGTGAAGGGGTTACAAATTTTAGAAAATGTAAACTCTAATGATGTGAGCGTATTTTTTTCAATAAAACGAGGCGTAAAAATTTTATTAGCATCTATGAGGAAATTTTGCAGGAGCAAAACAAGTATTTGAACTGACAGACTACTTAGTTTTTATATAACCTTATACATTAAGATTTGTGAAACCTTTTATTCTAATTTATTATTTTCTTTTTCTTCCGACCACAACTGAAAACAGTTTACATCCATTTACATGCGAAATCATACCCTGATATATGCAAATTCGAGTTACGCGTTTATCACTTAGTCCCACCTATCGCGTAAGTTCGAGGTATAACTGTAGTTTTGTTTATAAGTTCATGGGAAGTATATTTCCCACTCAAATTTCATTAGTTTTTAAATGTTGATGGGAAGCTATTTTCCCACTGTTGTGAATTATGGACCAGGTGGTCTGAGTGGGTGGAGCGTAGTTGACACCCCGCTCAGACCTCACGTGGTCTATCTCGATAGAAACCGAATGTAACGGATTCTGTCTCAGTTGAATCTTGAACTTGGCTTCAGCATAACTAGATGTGCTGATGCTTACTTGTAATTCTTGGCTTCGGCGTCCAGGTGCCGTTGTTTACTAGGATTTTTATCTCGAATATTAGAATTCTTTTTAGTTTTAGTCTAATTAATGTAATGGTTTAATCTGTTAAAGATTAGTAAGTTTATTGTTGAAAGTTTTGATACCAATAAATCCAGGAAAAGACAAATTCTAGGACTCCAGAATATTATTATTTTATAACACCACACACACGCATCAGTATTCACCACACCCACCTATGATTTGTGCTGCTAGCACTTCGGCTCTCCTGACAACTGGATTTTCCGAGTTGTAAAAGCAAAGGACGCCTTGTAAGTTTCCTGATCAGCAAGAAAATTGGCCCAGATGACGTACGATAGGCCAAATGTGGTCACCCCATGTCTACTTTTACAAAAAAACAAATAAATGTTGTCGTTTGTGCTCTACTAAAGCACATGAGAAGAGAACAAGATACGTTTGCAACTTGCATTGTGTTAATCCCAGTGTGTTAAATTTCACCGAAAGTAATATGTATCAATTCTTAAATTTTTAAATACAAAACGTATCTAATTTATATTTTCTTTTGTAGATTTTAGTATTAGCAAATTATATTTCATAAATACCATGTAATGTGACAAAAAGAAATACAAAACATAAGGTTCCCTACTTTTGAGTAGCTCCCAGTGGGTGAGAGAGAAAGATACGAACTGCTGAAAAAGGCATTCTTTAAAAATCAAATTAATTTTAAGTAATAAGCTACATTACTTTTTTTTATAAATTAGTCTGAAACCAAAAACATAACATTACTAGACAAAATTATATGTATCATTATTACATATAAATTATGTTTTTAAGACTGGTACCGGCCCGTTAATCAAATGGTACCGTGCTGCGCAAAGAATATTATATTTCCATTTTTATTTACTGCGTGATATTTCTCTCGGGTTTGTGCGACTTTCTATGGAAATCACCTTATATGTTGTTGTTGTTACAGACACCACCTGATCAGAAAAGGCCAGATCGAGGTCCAAGAAGTTCATCATGGCAAAGGGCTAAGTGACGCCTGTCGTTAGTAGTAGCTTTGAGCACCATACATGTCACTGTAAGATTTTTTTTGGCTCGGTTCCACCCACATTTATTGGAAAAACACTTTGGGGGGATCAGGGGCTTCCAGACTCTCTTCCCTTTCCACCAACCTCACGAGAGGACTTGCGGCTCGATAGCTATTTAGAGTATCCCATGCCGTGAAGGCACTATGCATTTTCAAATATCCGGCACAGCAGTCAGGGTCACTAACTCTTTACCGGATGCGCAACAATTACCTTATATTCTTTGTTAAACACTTTATATTCATTTTTTTTGGTGTAACTGTGTTTTATTCTTAAGGCATATTTAAATACAATTAAATTAAAATTATTAAATCAAAACAATCTAAAATATAAACAATCAACGTTTAGCCCACTTAGCAAGCCGCAGTAAAATTATCAAACATTGACCGGTTCACGGTGATAAAAAGGTAGGGAGGTACTGCTATAAAGGGTTTATAATAAATTCACTGTCACTAGATAATAACCATAAATTTTAAAATAACTGCAATTTTAGAAGTGTTAAATATTGTGTAGTTTGATACCTGTGTATTAGTTTTGTGTGAATGCCAACAGATGGCGCTGTGTAAATTGTTGCTCTGTTTTATGTAATGTGCCTGTATTATTATTCACGTCTTGTCTCCCGTCATTTAATGTTGTGTTTCTGAACGTCTCTCTTGAATGAAGTCTCTATTCACACTACGTTAATAATTTTACAAGAAGAAAGTGTGTTATAAAGAACAACTCATTTAAATGGTTATTTCTTTTCGTTTTTTTTTTTCTTTTTCAAAAGAAAAACTTTTTTGTTCACTTCAAGAAGCATTTATTCATTCAGAAATTTTTGCATTTGCATATTCACTTTGATTTCGTTCATAAGACAGAAGTAATTAAAAAAGAAAGTACACAGTACAATTTTACGAGGCTATTTTAATAGATATGAAGAGGGCATTTACAAATTCAGACAATGAAATTGTTCTTTCATGCGAACAAAGGATTTCTATGACGGTCTTCAATGTACACATATATCTTTGTTATTTTTGCTTTAAACTATTGGAAGCAATTAAATCTATTTCGACGAATCCGATTCCCCAACGAAAATCTGAAAAATAAAATGTATAATTAAAAAAAAGTCGGATTTAAATAAATCAAATATTGAAAATAAGAATTATTAGTTCCTCTTTCTATAATTCGAAGTAATTAACTTCTAAATTTGTGTTTCATTTTTTTCCAATCTATTGAATTAATTTATTAAAAGAATTCTTTTCAATATCTTGCTCTACCACTTTGTTCTTTTCCTTTTTTTACTTTTAATGCTCTATTTATATCACACATTAAGAAAGGCGAAATATAATAATTGATTTTAATTAATTTATACAGAGATATATTTATTTCTCTATAATCTTCTTTCTATAAAATGTTAAGTCAAAATTGTCCATGCTATGTCAGGTTTCAATTGAAAACTGCAATATCTGAAAGAAAATTCTCAATTTTTATTAACACATTTATATATTATTAAAAAAAATCAAAGAATATGAGAAAAAGTATGCACACAAAATTGGATTTAAATAACTTATCAAGATAAAGTGTTAATTGCACTATGTATAATGATTTTAATGTCACAATTCTTATTTGGAAAGTTGTTGTACTTTATCTATTTTTCGTGTTGAATTAAAATTAGCTGAAAATTATATTTTTATTTCTGCAAATATAACATAACAAATAACAAATGATGGTCAACAAGAATATTGTGATTCCGTATCCTAATAACAATATAAGAAACTCTTTTATGGGGTCTCAGTGGTATTAATTTTGTCACGAGGGGTGAAAATATAAACAATTTTCAAACAAGTATACTTCTTTTAAATTTAAATTAAATAATTCCAATCTTTTACACGTTATTTACAAGGGATTATGGTTTCAAAAAAGTACAAAATGTCTGAAATATAATCATAATTTTAAAAATTATAATTATATGCAAATAAGAAATAATTTTGTAATAAATATCAGGTAATTTTTGCGTTGCGCACGTTATTTTATAAAATAGTAGTCTTTGATGTATAAATTTTATAGAATTTTAAAATGTATCATTTTCTTTAAACCCTATTAATTTAAGAATAATATTTCTTTTGTATTTCAAAATATTTGAAAAATATTGAAATTTCTTTAAAAAAATTGAAAATGTAATCTTTTTATTTTTTAAAAATATAATTTATTATTCTATTTATTTAAAAATACTTCGGTATAATAAGGATACATTTCACTTTATAAATCAACTTATTGCTAGTAATTAAAGCTACTATTTTATAAAATAGCATGCGCAACGGAAGACTTAATATTTCTTACAGAAATATTTCTTGTTTTCATATGCTTATAATTTTAAAAATTATGATTATATTTTAAACATTTTACATTTTTCTGGAGCCCCATTCTATTATAAATAATGTGTGAAAGAGTTGAATTATTTAATTTTAATTTCAAAGAGTTACATATAATTAAATACTACTTATATTTTCAGCCCTTTAGAGAAAGTTAACACCCCTTATGTCATGAAATTATTTCTAAAATAGTAATTGTGATTTATAGAATTATTGTACCTATTCAAGACCGTTGAAATATTTCGTCTATAAAATATGTATTATTTGGGGAAGAGGGGGGAATTTATAAAAATTTGGGAAGCAGTAGAATCATCACACATTAAATTTGAAATACAGAAACAAAATAAATGTTTTATACTATGTAACTGAGAAGTTAGAGTTAAGTTCAATTACTTTAAGTCTATCAGCGCCTATTCGTCATCAAAGAATTACGATTAAATGAAGAAAGTAAAATGTATTCATTATAAGTGTATATATCTTTTTGTCATACAAATTCAGTAAAAAGAAATCTTTGAAAAATATATCCTTTATGGTTCTTGTATCAAATAATGTCAACAATTAAAACTATTTTTTTCCAAACATTACTGAAATAAAATTACACTTAGTCCTCATTTAAACGATTAATATAAAAATATATATATATATGACTTTCAGCAAAATTATCACATAGTTTTTATTCTAACTTCTCATACACAAAATGAATTTCGATAAAGAAATGCTTTCTTAATTAATGAAGTTTTTTTCATTAATGTAATGATCGCAGTATTTTTAAATTTTACTTTAAATTAACAAATATTCTATCTCTGAGCTTCTTTCCTTTTACCTCTAACTGCGGATTTTAAGCTCACATTTGAAATCCACCCTCGTATATTAACAATTTTGACAAAAGTACGGAATTTTATGAAATTTTGAAAAATTATGGAACACGCTTTTTTTAACCATTTACATTTCACTAAAATAGGTTTCATTAGAATTGGTTTTATAGAAAACAAGTAGGTAAGCAACTTACATGAAAAGAATCAGGCAGTTTCTAGAAGCGTCGGGCAGACCAGATTGGGAGATCCCCAGTCCATCAGAAGATCGAAACTCACGGTGACAGAATTCTCAAATTTCCCGCTGGACACCAGACGGACAGCAGAATTACCACAAGCAACATCAACGGAGCTTCTTCCTACAAAAGGAATTCAAATCGTATTACAGTTAAGGATTCAACGTGATTCATATTTATTGTTTCGGGGATCTTTGATTCAAACTGTCTATCTACATGCCCGTAAAAATGCAGCTTAAGCAACAGCAGAAATAGAATTATTCAGTTACTACGCGTTTTTATTACAATTATAGCTAATTTAAGGTATCCGACTAACCTAAAATTGTGAATTTTGCCAAAAATGGACAAATTCTTTTAGTATTTTATTTTATATGTCATTTTATTAGCTTTATATAAATATCAAGTTTATTATTTTCCGTTCACTAGAGCAAAAACTACAAGTGTTTTAGTAAAAGCAGATGCCATTTCTTTAAGCAAGATGCCATACTTTAAAACGCGTTTTACTGGAAATGGGTTTTTTTGAAAGTGCTCAAATGGGGACAGCGATTGCTAAAAATGTTTTGAAAATATTTAAGTGAAATTTTTTGTGTATGTTCCGTATAATGGTAGAATTGTTTTAACCTTCTGATTTATCAATCACTGTTTTATTACAAAATTTACAGTCCCATTTGTTAATATAATAACTGCTTTTTCAAGCAATTTTATATATTAATTAATACAAAGTTCTTTAGTTTTTGTAGGAATTAAAATATCTCTTATCTTGAAGGTCATTTCAAAAATGAATAAGATTGCAATACATCAGACTTGAAAAACTTAAAATTTGTTCATGAACTTTTGGTACAAAATAAGCCGCGTTATGTTATTTTTTTTTGAAAATTTTTGCCCATTTTTTCCCATTTTAGTAATAATAATAATTTTTTTTTCTCTTCTTAACTTTAGCATATTTTTCTTAAAATGTACTAAGCAAATCTAAAAACCACAAAAAAAATTTTCATACCTCCATTTTTTCAAAAAAAAAGTTGTCGCAAGTAGTCTTATACCTTAAGTTTGTGGGAGAAGGAAAGCTTTAGATTTATTCTTATGATAAAGTTTTTGTGCTGATCTAAATATTAGTCTCATACTTTTTTTCCAGATTTTTAAGAAAATATATTTTTTTTCCTTGTATTTGAAGACTAAATTTCACTTTCGATAAAATATTGGATAGAATAAATTCTTTTGTTAAAAAATAATATATACTGTGTACATTTTTATCTACTTACGCAATTATGCGGGATAAAAAAAAGCCCTTTTTATTTAGAAATAATAAGTTCGAATTATTTTTCATTTATACGTGGTAATTCAGTTATAATGTGAAGCTAACAAGATTTAAAATATTAAATACAATAATAATTTTGTAAACAAAATGACTAAAATAACAATTAAAGTTTTTGTGTTTAAAGTAAAATCAAAATTCGAACTCTTTACAAAAAGTTGCAGAGCACAAAATATATAGTAAAATAAATGCTGTGTGTATGCATGCAGTATAGATATATCTATATATATGCAGGGACGTCTTAAGGCATGGGCCAACTGGGCCCGGGTCCAGGGCCTCGGCTCGATCTCGTCTCAATCATAATCAACGGTCAAATGTTATTTTTACGGTTGTATTCTCCGAAAAACTGGGAATCTTGGATGATATGTCAACTGGCTACATGTGATGACCATCGTTCATGTATAGGCCTAGGCATATCACCATACATCATCAACTAAAGGTGGTAGTTGGTTCAGCCAATATGTGCAATTGTAAGTCATGCCTTTTTATTTATTTCGGGTTAATGTTTATACGAGTTTTAATATTTATACGAGTTAGGCTATGTACTGTCTACTTTTAAAGGTCATAGGTGGGGCCTACATTTGTGTAGGGGCCCAGGGGTTACTTTTGCGTAGGTGCCCAGGACCTCAAGAAATCTTAAGACATCCCTGTATATTAGAGCTTTAAAAATAAAGAAGAGAGATCTGCATAAAAAAAAAGCTTTACTTCTACATATAGCGAGATAAAGTTATATAAAATAAATGACATACATTAGGAAATCAAAGAGTTGTATTTCTAAAAGTTTCCTATTTTTTTTCAAAAGCTTTTGGGATAATACCTCGAATAAATCACTCAAAACATAAGAAGATTGCACACGTACATTTCAGCAATCTTTATAAAAAGTCGGTGCACGTTATACGGTGAATATGCTTAAAAATCAAGAAATGCAGCTTGAAAGTATAGATGTGCATTATACGACGGTGCGCATTGTAAGCAGGATTTTACGGTATATAATTAAAAATTATTTTACCTTTATGCCATAATTTCTAGTTTTAATCAGCGTTATTATCATGCGAATGAAAATGTATTCATCATTTTTGTAGTATATAAATTCAAATTCTTAGGATATATTTTTAAAAAATATCAATTTAACGTGTTGTACCAAAATATCTTGGAGATACATCTATATGATTTTAAATTTTTCCGAAATAAAACACTTAAAAGCACACAATTAAAGAAAGACAAAATCTTTTTATTTTAGGTTATCTTAAGTCGCGAGAAAAAAAAATGAAACATAAAGTTATCAGGTCAGTTTCAAGAAAAGTTATATAAGAATATGTTTGGTCTATTTTAAGAACATTCCTTTATTTTTGTTTCCTAACAATTAAAAGAAACTCCAGAGTGAAAAATGTCGATAATGGGAGCTGTCAGAAAGTATGACTCCTGTTGACAACTTTGACAAAGCTGAAAAGTTCAGAAGTGAAGGACAAATAACAAGGGAAAGAAATTAAATCGAATTTTTCCTGAAATATATACTTTGTTTTTTTGTTCCAATTTCTCTAAGTTCTCTGGCGTTGTTGAAAATAAAATGCATTGTTGTTTTGAGTCATAAAGAAGAAAAAGTGTTGTTCTAAGTAACAAGAGATAATATTTCCTAGTTTAGTAATGTTCCAAATTTAATTTTGCTAATGTATTTGGTGTGGAATTTGTACTTACAATTTATGATTCTTAAGAAATTATTTTAAATTTGTGATTATTGATACATTATTCAATAATTGTTGAGAGGATATAGTGTGCTTAAAACATTATAACGATACATTTTTATGTAAAAAGGGAAAATATCTTTGCTAAATTCACTCTTATGATTTTCTAGTATTCAGAATTGTACTTTTATTAATTAACTAGCTGTTACCCGCCCGCTTCGCTGGGAATTTCATGATGTTTTGTAAATTTTTACTGCTTATATATATGTATAAATTATTGATATCTAAGTCCTGCATTAAGAATTAGATTGTATTGAAAAATATACTTATACCTGTAACTGTCGCCTGTTGATAAAAAAAGGGGCAGAACTCATCTAATTTGTGTTTTCTAAAAATCTCTAAAATTGAAGCATAGAATGATGTTTGCTCTTTCGTAACTCAAAAACCAAGTGGATTCCCGCAAAACCAATTTTCGGTGGATCTCTACTCCGTAAATTGAACATGCAAGCCAAATTTCAAGTCTAAATCTAACAGGAAAAAAAATTTACTATCAATATCCCCGTAATCCCGTTGAGAGCCGTTTTCCAAAATAACCGCTCTTAGCGGATTTCAACTCAACAAAAGAAAAATGCAAACCAAATTTCATTATTATAGTCCTTGTAGCTCGAAAAAAGTAATTTTTTTTTGTCAATACGTCCCAGTAACCCCCTGCACCCCCCCCCAGAACTTGATTTGCTTAAAATACATTCTTAGTGGATCCCTATTCAACAAAAGAAACATGCTTAACAAATTTCAAGTATATGGGTCTAACAATTAAAAACATGAATTTTTTCTGTAACTCCTCTTGACCCCTCGCAACCCTCCTTGGGGGTCAATTTTCGTTTTACTCTTTGTTAGACGAACTCTATTCCATGAAAGGAACATGCCTACCAATTTTCAAGCAGGATGATCAAATAGTTTAAAATGGAAATATTTATCAATTACGCCTCTTAATCTCCCGAAATTAAACTAAGTAGTTCATATTCGCGAAACCCATTTTGTAGCGGTTCTCTACTTTACGAAAGGAATCTGCTTATCAAATTTCAAGACTGTACGTCTAATAGTTTAAAAAGGGGGATAATTATCTCTAACGCCACTTCTGGGTCTGTTTTCACAAAACCAATTTTGTAGGGGAATTGCACACTATGAAAGGAATCTGCTTAGCAAAATTTGAAGACTGTGCGTCCAATAAATTAAAAATGCAAAAAAAAAAAAAATAATCAATAACGCCCCTTGAACCCCCGCAACGCGGCCTAGGGGTCGATTTTCACAAAACACATTTTGTAGTGTATCTCTATCCTATGAGAGGAATCTGCTTACCAAATTTCAAACTGTGCGTCTAATAGTTTAAAAATAGAAATAATTATTTATATCTGCCCTTAACACCCCTTGGGGATCAATTTTTCCCAAACCCGTTTTGTAGCGGATATTTACTCCATGAAAGAAACATTCCTACCAATTTTCAAGCAGGGAGGTGAAGTAGTTTAAAAACGAAAATATTTATCTAGTACGCCACTAAATCCCCGCAACGCCATTTAGAAGTCTGTTTTCACAAAACCTTCTTATGGCTGATCTCTACTCTATGAAAGAAATCTACTTATCAAATATAAAAACTGTGCGTCTAATAGTTTAAAAATGGAAATAATTATCTATAACGCCCCTTAAGTCCCGCAACGCCACTTGAGGGCAATTTTCACGAAACCCATTTTGTAGCGTATCTCTACCCTATGAGAGGAATCTACTTACTAAGTTTCAAGACTGTACGTCTAATAATTTAAAAATCGGAATTTCTAACGCCCCTTAAACCCCCGCCCCGCAAACAATTGCTGCTAATTTGAAATTACAAACAGACACTTCAATTTTATTTATTTGTATAGATATAGATTGGGATTATAATAACTATTGTTTAAATGTGACTAAAAATGTAAATAAAAAAAAAAAAAAGGATTAAAACTAACCGTAAAACTTATCAATTTTTTGTTTCTTGCATTGCTTTTTGCTTATGAAGCCTTGATTTATTATTTTTAAAAGTGCATCCGAAACAGCCGATGCTCTACTTAACTGAACAGTGTGAGATAACTATCATAAAAAAAAATTATGGCACGTGTCAGCGTATTATCATGTGCGCGTAAATTTATTATGTCTCATGAAGAGCATCGGTCGCCAGTAAACAAAACAACGACTTCATTAGCTCAGCTTGGCGTTCAATTTGGCGTTCATCTTGGCATTCAGTTTCACGTTCACCCGTATAGTTTCCGTTCCCGTAAGAATACGGGAATAAAATATAGCCTATGTTACTCCCCGTTAATGTAGCTTTCCATTAGTGAAAGAATTTTTAAAATCGCACCAGCCGTTTCCGAGATTAGCCGGAACAAACAGACAGACAGACAGACAGACAGACAGACAGACAGACAAAAATTTTAAAAATTGGTTTTTTGTTATGAGTACCGTATATACTTTTAGTGCATTAAGTAAAAAGCTGCTAATTTGAAATTACAAACAGACACTTCAATTTTATTTATTTGTATAGATTTTTATCTTAAAAAATAATTTCTTAAAAATTTTCCTATTTTTTTGCGTGAAAATTGAATCTAGCTGAAGTTTTTTATGTATTAAATATATTTTATAGATAAAAAAACAAGTTAGAGATATACATATACTTTTAATATTAAAATGTTATCTCATCTTATATTTTGAATTTATACCTAAGTCTGCCAAAAATATGGAAAATTTATAATTTTAATTTTGTCTTTTTCACTTACGAGTACATGGTTCTCTATGTTATAGCTAATATATATATATATGTAAAAGGGGGAAAACAGCAGGAGCTCTTATATATACTTGGTGCTATTTCAGAGAAAGTTTCAAGTCTTAGATCGTTTTTTTAACTGCAGTTTTTAAAACAAATGAAGTCCCAATTTCATCAACGCGTATAATGGTTATTCTAATTAAAATCGAAACGATTCAGAAAAAATATTGAAAGCAATTAAAGTACTTTAAATGCTTATTTCAGTGAAAGATAAAAAATTCAAGCTAATTAATAAAAATAAATTAGCAATAGAAAGAAGTCAAATTAATAAAATAATTTATTTATTCAATTTTTTCTCTACTTCTGTGTTTTAGTCCCGTTATAATCAATCATATTTTTTTTATCCATAATTGCTTTCTCTTTTTTTTTGACTTTTGGGTTTGGTTTTTTAAGTGCTCACAATCAAATTATTAGGTTCAATATTTTCGGAACATAAATAACATTTCTTTAAATATGCGAAGCTCAACATCTTACCAAAATATTGAGACTTTAAAGTATTTATCCTAAACTTCCTGGATTAGGACGAGAAAACTTCTTTGCTGTTTTTCCAGGATTATGATAATTTAATTGATACTGGGTGGATATGAATCAACATGTTTATTGTTAAAAAGCATACCGTTTATTTATTTATTTTTCTAAAAATACATTATTTCCTGCAAATAAACCAATAAAAATGGATTAATGTAGTAAATACTTTTGTATAGTGATTGATTTCTTTTGTTTTTCCTTTCACCATGAATTTCTAAATTTAAAGTTCTTAATATTATTTAATTTAAGCCACTTCCTTACATGCCCCAACGTGACAGGATTTTAAGCTGATTGTTATAGTAACGTTTATGTATAAAATTATTTAAGAGTGAAATTAATTATTTTTTACATATTCCTAAATGCTTTACCAAATTAACTTAAATGATTAATTACCTTGCATCATTCGTTAAATAAGTACAGAATAGTAAATATACTTATAAGAACATTTTTAAGGCATGTGACAACCGGATCCAGACCTAGGGCCTCTGTCTCGGCGGGGAGCCTCATTACGCTTTCGACTCAGCCCCAGGAAGACCGTAATCAGGACAATTTTAATCATCAAATGTTATATATTCCCGAATCCTCCCTAGAATCCTGATCCACCCTGGGTGTGGGGGTGTACGTTACGCCTCTGTAAGAGTATCAGGTAAGGCTGTAACGGGTACAATTCGGGTTCTTCTACCAAACCTCTAGGGGAAGTTATTCTTTAACTATGATTTTAGTTTAAGAACTGCTTTTCGTAGAGATGACTTGATTTTATGCAATTAATTGTAACTACTGTTTAAGTGCCTGCCGTTGAGTATGTGAGGTTAATGGTTAATCATTGATCGTTAAGCATTAAATCCAAGTATTAGAAAAGGAGAACAGTGACTGTATGGTCACGCGTCTTGAGATTAATAATTGACGTAGAATCCACCAGGAATTGTGGAAATAAACAACCTTGAAGCTGACCGAACTAGCGGGTTTCGAGATAGATCATAAAAAGGAGATTAAACTCCAGATAAGTGAATTTCAATAATCTTGTAGATCTGATTAGAGGTTAGGATTTCAGATTGCTCTCAGAGTTAAGCTATAAAATTGTATATTTCATAAAGTGTTAAAGATAGAATAAAAGTAGCTATTTTTAAGATCATGTCTGCTTCTTTCTCGAACCCTGTCACACACGCGACAAGGCCTACTTCTACAGAAGAGCTCAGATCCTCAAAACAGGCTTAAACGTCAAAGTTATTGATAACTAAGTGAAAAAGAATTTACAAATGTGTTTTACTATCACTGATTTCTAAATTGAATTAGATAATTTATTTTGCAATATTATGTTATTCATCTCAATAATCATAAATATTTTTAAATAATAAATCTATGATTATAGACAAAACTAACGTGAAATAGCATGTAAATTTACTTGATGTTATAATATTTAAAATTTTTAATAACACAGCGGTTTCTGTAACAAATCTGTGATAAGTGAAATTGACAAAACACAATAAAACAAAATTTTACCTGGAACTGAATCCATGCCGCAGAAGTCTTCAGCTACGGTCATCATGCTTGGATCCAAACCATCTCCTCCTCTGACTTCTACATAATCTTCAGATCCAAGCTTCTTGCACTGTGGGAAAAAATTAGTATTATCCCATTAGCCAGAAGTTACTTTCATTAGACGAGTTTGCTGTACCTTACATGTCACGGTAGTTCAATTCCATACATATTATTTACATCTATTTTTTATACTTCTTTTTTCTCAGAGCTGCTTACACAAAAACAGAACCGTTTTTTAAAAATACCAATCTACACTTTTTATATAGATAGGCTATAAAGGAAAATAATTTTTGAAAAGTTAACTATTGTTTTACAAGTACGCATCAGCATTCTTGCCTGAGCTTGTACGATCAGAACAGTGGCGTAACGTACACCCCCGCAACCTCCGCTTCGAAAAGGGAGCTCAAGATTCTAGGGGACCCAAAGCCCATGTTATGTTAAGTCATTTGTAAGATTTGGCTTGGGGCAAAACCTGACTTCGCAGGGGGCTCTAATATTCTCCGTTACGCCACTGGATTAAAAAGGAATAATTTTTTTATCTTAAAGTTTTTCCTTTATTTGACTAAATTTCTTCTATTTATTAGAGCAATAATAAATTAGCTGTGAATTTTTTTTTAACGAATTTTCACTGTTTACTATAAAACAAGTCTGTCTTGAAGGACGTTAAAAATACTTCATGTCTAGGCATGGTTAGGCAGTGAAATAATTTGCTGGAAAAACATTTGACCGATTTGTCTGTTTTATATAAAAAGGGGTAGTAGTAACGTCTAGCATGAAAGAAAATAGTTCCAGTTCACACAAATATAAAATTAATACTATTTATTTTTTGTCATGCAAGTATAATTTTTTTTTCATGTTCTTGTTAAACAAAAACATTAGCATCTTTTTATTTAGTGCACTAAGCGTGCATTAAGGCATTAATACCATTCACCTACCTTTTTCGGTCTTTGATGCCAACGCAGTCGCCAAACAAAGCTCTGCTCAAACCTACGAAAAAAATTCTCGCTGCCAGAATTAAATTATAGCCGAGAAATTACAAGAACAATAATCAGACTAAGGACAAAACATTTTAAGGGCATGAAGATTCTGCCTGATGGATCCAGATCATATGTGGAATGCAGGCACTGCCCAGGCAAGCAACTGGATCCCAAACATCTTTTTAACTGTCCTTCCATTGTTGGTGCCCTTTTTAAAATAGACAATGCCTACAGCATGGACATCCTATACTCGGATCGTGCCATGGATGTTGCCACGGCAGTGATTCACGCCTTTGGCATTATTTGACTCATTTCTATATCTTTATTTTGTTATATACACCTTTGCACTTTGTCATACACGACGACAACAACAACCTACCTTTTTGACGATTCCCGTCTCGACGTCCATGGTTCTCCCAGTGATGGGCATTGATTGGGTACCCACACTGCTCGCCAAGATTTGAAACGTCTCTGGGAAGATGATGGACATGGTGCAGTTCACTCTCTGACCATAGTTTCTCAGCGTGTACACACCGGAAGGTTGTTGCAACACTGCGTTGCAAGCTGGAAAAAAATTATGCATTATATACCAATTCCTCCGGCAGTTTGAATGTCATTCGTATATCGAATGAACGCATACGTTCGAATGTCATTAAAAGCAGCATTTCTCACACTCAGAAACTTATATTCTGTCTATTTTTAGTGGTTCGAAATGAATAATGGTTAACGTGTTTAATGGTTTTAATACCGAATCTTTAAGTATTGCTTCAGCTTATTATCAAGAACCCGAAGAAAAAAAAGGAATTAAATAATCGTTTAGAATTGCATGCGGTGTGAAAGCTCTAGGAGTAAGACACTCACAAAAACGACTTCGCAGCAAATAAATTTAAAAATTTTATTACTTTCTTATATCATTATGAGAATTGACTCGAAATTTAAATAGTAATCGACCCCGTACATATCATAAAAATTGTTTTTAGGAAAATACAAGTTTATATGAGAGTTATTATATACAAAAAAACTAGTATTAAAATTTCAAATGAGATACAGAATATCAGGCATATAAACCAGTTAACTATAGGACTTCAATTTGAGAACACGCACTTTTGTGTGTCATGGAAATTGAGCTATGACGAGTATTCTCGTCAAGCGCTGTTAAAATATTGAATAAAAAAGTTGGGTTTATTTTACAAAATTGCCAATTTTATTACTAATATTTAATTATTTGATTAACAAATGTATTACATACATATTACTCGAAAAACGCAACCGATTGTAAGTTTTTATGGATATCTGTGAATTTCAGTGACCGTCAAAATTTCCGCACTGAGAGACCTAACACACACTGATTCATTTTCTCCTTTACTGACAAAATAATTTCTATCTATCTTGACTATAAGGATGTTTTGAAGAGGTTCTGTAGAGTTGATCACAGTCCTCTTACTAGAAAGCATTCTTAATTTGGTCGTATTGGTCGTAACTCGAATGTCGGCACATGGTTCTAACATCAAACAATTGGCATTTACATCACTCGACAGCTTGGCGACTTCGGGCCAGTAGCTATCAATGGGCTCAGCGTCTGATGGGTGTCACGCATTTGTCCAATGACTTACCATACCTGAAGCAATCTTATTATAAATCAACTTTAAGACTTTTGCCTTCTCTCTTTTTAGGATTATCTAAAAAATATTATGATTGCAAACAAATAAATTCGTTATGCAAACATATACGCTGTTACAAGCAGTGCATATGGGGACACATGAGTTGAATTTTTTTATATTTTATAATTTTGTTTTTTCCGGTCTGGCTGCGAAGTATTCTAAACATCATGAAATTTTTAAATTACAGTTTAAATAGTCGATGGTCACCACTTCTTACACATGGTGAGTACACTCGTTAATGCTCAAAATTTTGCAACCTCTCCATGACGAGCATGGATCACAGTTAACAAGCTAAAGAAATAATTACAGTTCTTTATTTTATGCTCGGAACTTGGCATTTTTGTTTATGTCTTAAATACCCACCCCCAATTTGATTTCAACAAAAGCAAAATTAAATTCCAATTAAAATAATTATAAGAAATGTTTATACTTACGCATTATATTGTCGCCAGTTTTATCAAATCAAAAGACGTCACCAAATGCCGCCATATATAGCCAATACCATTTTAGCGCACGTTAGAACACGGTTATAATAACGATGACAGAATTTGGCGACATATTTTTTAATGTTTTATATATATTCTCGCTCGACGAAATTAGTCGACGGTATAATACGTATGTACCGAAATGTTTACCTAAGTATAACATTAAAGGGCTTCTTTATTAGTTAGAAAAAAATGAGATCGCCATAAATAAAAAAATTAATTTTCTTTGCTTACAAACTTTTTTTAATAGAGAAAGGAATGTACTTATCTTCAGTTTTAGCAATCTGAGCAAGAAAATTCTATCTTATGAATTCAGTCAAATTAAATTGAACATTTCATTTTACTTTAAATATCGATAGTCTTTTCCTGATTGTTGTAGCCTGATGACGCATGTTAACACATTACAGACAGTATGTATTAAAAAGTATTTTTCCTGAAAATCCTCATATTTTTTGAAAATAAAAAATAAGAAGAAAAAAAATGAAAATTTAACAACAATTATTAAATGGTACTTACGTATCATACCGTCGACCAATTTCGGAAAATGAAAAGACTTCGCCAGTTTAAAAAATGTTGCCAATTACTGTCATCGTTGTTGTGTTTAAATATGCGTGGGAAAATGATTTTTCACTAATGTCTGCAAATCGTAACATTTTGTGACGGGTCTTAATTTGACAAAATTGGTAGACGGCATAACACATATAAGTTTATAATTAAATTAAGAATAACAATAAAAAATAGTAAAACAAAAAAAAATAAAGTTGGAAAGCAAAAGAACGAGAATTCGCGTCTCCTGTTTTCAAAGTGTTAAATTATCTCAAATCAGACAAATATAGTGATTCTGGATAATTTTGAAACGAGATTTTCTTCTATTTATCGAAATATACTTTAATTGAAAAATGTCATGAGTACCAAGACAGTTTAATATCACTTTTGCTAATGAAGAAATTCCTTAAGCTTCTAAGATGTCACTAAACGAAGAGTCTTAATTAGGCGACAGACATTCTACACAGTTAACACTAATTTTCTACTTATAATAAGTAACTTCATAATAAGAGTTGACAAGTCATTTGCGTAATTTAGTCAAAACATTTGTCATCGTCCAATTAGAATAAATGATGCAAACAAGACAAATCGCTTTTGGATGTAATTTTAGAACACTAATACATTAATTCTGGAAACGAATTGGAAACTGGCGAATAACACAGCAGTGCTATGTAGTGATAAAATATTTAACTTTCTTTTGGAATAATTATTGTTCGTGTAATAATTTTATTTACGGAACTTCTGTATAATTATCAAATGTTATGTTTTATAAAATAATTTGATTTAAAGACCTCTTATTCCATCAATGCTTCTTCTTTTGGAATAATAATTATTCGTGTAGTAATTTGATTTAAGGAATTATTATGTAATAGCAAATAATATACTGTCGACTCTGGATAATTCGAAGTTGCAAGGGACCAATGAAAAACTTCGCATTAGCAAGAGTTCGAATTACCTAAAGGATGGAAAAAAACTCCCAAAATACACGAAGAGAAATTTTTTTCTAACATATTTAAATTTGAAACTATTTACTAAATTAACAATTGTACATATGTCTAAAACTATTTTGAAGTATTTTTAAAAAGTACATGTTATACAGTATAAACATTACACAGAAATTCAAAGTCCTCTATTAAAATAATACATTTAATATATGCATACACAATCCTACGCATCTCTTCTTCACAATAGCGGACCATCCTTTCTGAACACATGAATAGCGAGGGCACGTGAGAAAACGAAAGGTATGGATGGCTGACAACAGGCGCAGTTGGTCTATTGTCCACTTGAAGAAAGAAAGCAATAAAAGTGTATTTTCGCCTGAGGAACCAGAAAACACAAAGATGGGGTAGCAGACAGATAGTTATCAAAGTGGCTACGTTACAGGGAAGGCACCCAGAGAGACAACACAACTCAAACTTATAAGCTCCAACCTGTTTGCTGTACTTGATGCTTGACTGTACATGATAGTGAGTGTTTGAGATGTCGAGAGTTTTATAAGATCACTTCGAATTATCACGTGTTGTAGTCTGACCAGCCACATGTTTTACATCGAAATATTGAGTATACCGAAATGTATTGTTTTAGTTCGAAATATCAAGAGTTTTTCTTGGGACTGAGCATATACTTCAAATTATCGAGGAGTTTGTATTATCGAATGTTTTAATTATCGAGAGCCGAATGCACATATATTTTGAATTAAGTGGATTTGGAGACCATATGTTGTGTGTCTACGCAAAATTTCTTTATTGCCACTTTAGATTTAGTGAAAAATCATACCTAATAACTGAATGCAAACTCAGATTTAATAATATTCTAAGATTCATTATTTATTTTCCATTCCGATACGTCAAGAAACTAAACATGAAAAACATTTTTCACAGAAAAAAATATTTGCTTAAAAGTAAGTGAATCGCTTATTGAAATTATCTATGTATACAGTAGAATCCTGAAAACTCGGTGCTCGATAATCCGGCAGTAATTATTGTTGCTGTCACAGTTAATGAAAAAAGACCGAAAAATGATGAAGGTGTTAACGTTGAGGATTCCATACAAACTTGATTGCCGAAACCTCCCTTCAGTATTTCAACAATATGCGTCGGTAATGGACTTGCTGTTCTTCAGTCGTCTTCGTGATGAAGCAGCAAAACGCAGAGAGCAGTACTGTAGCAGAACTGTACATTACGCATTTTTATATATAAAAAAAGTAGCCGGTTTTTGCAAATACGGCTACTTAATATGATTTTAGACAGCTTTATGCCTTCATGAAGTGTTTTTCAGGCCGTGGGTAGCCTAGTGGTTTGAGCATCAGACTCTAGACAGGAAGACCTGGGTTCGATGCCCGATGCCACCAACTACCCCCCCCCCCCCCCGAGTACACACGGAGTACGTGCTCATTAAATCAGTGGACCCGAAAGTCTTGTGAGCTGTCGTAGTAGAAACCACGGGTGCAGGGGACTGGAGAATATTTCCCTCCCTTCCAATTCTATGCCTAAATTGTGCAGGTGGAGATAGATGGTGTCACCATCTATCGTGTATGAACTGAGCCAAATTGTACTGTCAACTGCATGGTGTTCAAAACTAACGACAGGTGTGCCCCTAGCCCCGATGAATTTCGTGGGCCTCGATCTGACACCGTCAGACAGTTGGCATTAGCGAACCCGGGGTACCCTAGTGATCCTTCTCTATTTTCGACCCTCTTTCTTGTCATTCAATTCATTCTTTCTTTCTCTCTTCCCGTCTAGACCACAGATATTAAAACAAATGTTTGGCGCAGTATAGCCGAAATCGGCTCTTGCGCCAATAAACCCCAAAATCACTCACTCACTCCCAGTTGGCATTAGAAATAACAAAATAAAGTATTTTTCTATAAAGCATGCTTGTCAGATAAATTACTTCATGCTATGCATTCATTAATTTTCCTTTTCACGTTGTAAATGCTCTATGCCTTCATTAAGTACGTGCATTTCCTTTGTTTTGAGTCTAGTACCGCTGAAGGCACGTCGTGAAGGAAAGCGATGCACTACTTTAGATATAATTCTTAAGGTCGCAAAATGTATCCGCGGTAACTAAGTCCTCATTGCTGGCAGCAGGTGCGTTTAAAGTCATGGTGCCAGTGAAGACTCGCCTTGAAGAGGGAGGGTCCAATGCACGTTTAATTTTTCAGCCTCAAAGTTCTTTTAAAGTTGCGAGGTTTGGAAAGTACCAGCTCATATGTCTTCTCATCTCATGACCATGATTCAAAATTACGAGATCCGTCTCCAAAAGCCCTCGAGTAACTTAACACGTTAACATTTCCTCACTTTCCTTTATTTAAGGGTATTTGGGCAGTTTATTTTCTGTTGTTTTATCAAACAAACATTAAAGACTATAACAATACAATATTTTCTGATGAAATACTAGTACTTATTTTTTTAAATCCCATTCTCGATAACCGGGCAATTTCAGAAACTCAGCCACCCTTCGGTCTACATAAGGCAGAGTTTTCAGGACGCTACTGTTTTAGATAGTGAATCGGAGTGCACTATGATGTTTTAACTTATTTTTTATATATATATTAAAAATATTTCGAGTTCAGCTTTTTTTTTTCTAACTTAATGCGAACGGTGACTTTAAAGAATAGTTTCTCAAACCATAATCTGCGTGTCTCTAGGATAGGATTTGACAAACTTTCGAGAAAGAAAAGTCAAGTTGTAAATGAAACAAGTAAATTAAGATATTACATGCATATGTGTACGCACAAGGGATGGTGTCTTCGGTATCAGTAGCGATCAAGACTGCCATGCTACAATTAATATTCCTTACAGTATTTAAATTGAATTTGACAAATCTCCATTCCACCAAAACCTAAAAACGATTGAAGATATTTTTGTTTATGTAGCTCAATGCAAGAACAGGCATAATCGTAGTTTTGAAAATTAAACATTTAAGCTGCATGAAAACACTGTATGCATCAGTACAATGGACAGACTTTCAGGACAGATAGAGTACAAATAGACGATTGGAAATCACATAGGAATGCATGGTCTTAGGACTACTTAACACAGGAACTTATTTTAAATTATTGGAGACCTTACTTATCAATCACCCCCTCGTATATTCAAAAAGTTCCTACTGCTCAAAAAATAAATAAAGAAAATAGTTGCATTAGAAATATTTCAGTCATTGATGTTAACTCTCGACATATAACTAGGAGATAACTGAAACTCTTAGAAATAAGTATTTGAAAAAATTATATTAAATAAAGTTGAAGTTTGTGTGTGTTAATATAGTATGCCAATATTCTTCTGAAAATGAAAAATCAAACTTTTAGCATTAGTTTAATTAGCAAAAATTTAGCAATAAAAGTTACAAAACAATGATGCTTACTTATTTTTAAAATTAGTATTATGGCATTCATTAATTAAAATTGTTCGAATAAGATCTTAAAATTATTTAAAAAATTTTTATGGTGAGATTGGAAATAACAAATGTATTGTTTTTATAATTTTTCTAGCTCTACTTTTTTAATTTACAAACTAAAACCTCAATGAGCTTTTTTACTTAATAAGAATATTGTAATATTGAATAACATGATTTTCTTCTTTAAAGAATAGAGTATTATAAAAATCTCGTTTTCATTAATCATGATTAATTGCAACGAATCAGTAATATCTCCCAAGAAACAACAGCGTTCTTAATATAGAACCTCATTACAAAAGCTTCATCTTCATTATGCAAACTCATTTCTAATAATTCCGATTTTGGTTTTCAATTAAGTGTGGAATGGTAATCCTTCCTGGAGACCAAGATGTTAGCTTTAAGCTCTTGCTAGAAGAGCTTAGAATCACTTAGGTGCAAAAAAAAAAAGCTTAAATAAACTATTAATTATCTAAGCTGTAACTTACGTTTAGGGTTGGGTAGAAATTCAATGGCTACTGTGAATCCCTCGCCTTTGACGGGAATCCTGAACTCCAGGAGACCGACATTCTGTGACGTGATTTGCGTCTTCCAGGGTCGGTTCTCACCACAGAACTCTACGAACCTGTTCTCCGCAGGTTTCGGGTGATCTTCGGTCCCAGGGAAGAACTGACCATTCAACTCCCAGCCGTCAACCACCTATGGAACAATTTGAAAAGAAATTTTGAAAATTTTTAGGTAGTAACTTAGTAAAGCTGATCTTGGAATGAATAGTTGATTTTAAATTTGATTATTGCTTTATAAATGTCTCTTAATATAATAAGTTTTCAAGTAGTACATAATCAGAGTTGCTCGAATCGGAAGCCAAATGGTAAAATCACAGAGCGATTATATAATTTTGTTAATCTTTAGAAATATATACAGATTTTTTTTTATTATTATGATTGTTATTAATTTTCTATAGTTAATAATATTTCTACTTTAAGATCCTATGAAGATATACGTTTTAATTTGTAGCTGAACTTTTATGTTTAAACTTAGCTGTCAAAGAGATCACTGAACAAAATAATGCCATCGTAGACTATCTCATTTGTATCAATTCTCTTTCTATTTTGGATTCTCTGAGGTGTATTTTTTCGTCTAACATGTGGCCGCAGTAGCCAAGTGGTCTAGGCATCGGATCATGGCTGGCGTGTCCAGAGTTTGATCCCAGTACCTCTAAAGACCCGCCGTGTAGGGAAGCGATGCAAGTTAAATCTGTCGAGAGCACAAACGTCCTCCCGTTGGTGTGGTGCAGTAGTTAGGAGAGGGGTGCCAGCTCAGGTCACTTGACCATGGTTCAAAATTACGCGGACCATCACCAAAAGCCTTTGTGCTGGTAAACAGTGCAACGTGTTAATATTCATTCACTCACTCACTCGTCTAATAACATAATCATCAAGATCCAAAAGTGATTTCAAAACCTAAACGATAAAAACTTCTAGATAGATTTGCATTTGTTTGCGGACTCACAAGCATTCTTTGAAATGAGCGTGCCGATTGGCTTTCTAAGGCTGCCCCGAGGCGCAAAATTTACATTGTTGTTAATATTCCTAAATCACTTTACAAGAACATTATGAAAGAAAGAATGGCGAAACCTTGGAACCAAATATCTCATTTCAAATAAAGGGAGCTTAAAAAAGAAAATGTTTCCCAACCATTAAGAGACTGCCATGTCATCATTTTTATAATAATTTCAAAGTAACCAATTTCTCTCACTGGTCATGTAAATTTAAAAGCTACATGAACAAATTTAATTTAGTTCCGTCATCTTCCTGTGATTGTAATATTGAGGACTAGGAAAATGTAGAATATGAGCTTCTTCTGTGTATGTTTCAAACTTGTCAGATCCCAAGACTGGCTTTCAAGGGATTTAAGGTATCCGACTACTTGCGACACATTTTTTAAAAAAAATGGAGATACGGGAATTTTTTTTGTTGTTTTTAGATTTATTTAGTACATGCTATGCGCCCATTAGAAGTTGCTGGCTGGAATGGGTGGACAATGGCTGATTTCAGTGTCATGGATGGTAGTGGTCGATCTAGTGCCACAACAGATCGGGAGGACAGATTGATTGTTAGATCAGCTGTTACAGCGCCAGAATAATCGTTATCAAACATCAGGTGCCTGACCCACACACAAGTGTCCACCATGGCCATTCACAGACGGCTGATAGAGCAAAATTTATGCTCGTACCAACCATTACGTCCCTTGCCACTCACGTCTGCACACTGTACACCATGCGGAGGTGTACGTTACGCCACTGGGTATCATCGCTCTTTAAAATGTGTTAACCTGCAATTTTTGAGGAGTACAGTTGTGGTTAAAGTGGTGTTTCGCGTTAAGTGGGTATTCAAAAAGAATTAATTATTTGACGCGATTTCTCGAAGGATTCGAGACTATCATAAATTAAAGAAAACCAAAAAGTAAATTTAAATGAATAATTGCATACATATTTTGTGTAATTTTATAAAAATATCGTTAAATGGTTGATTCAATAAATATTTATCGCGGTGATAAAAACTTCTATGATTACGTAAACAGAAAAAAACAATAAATATAGTTTATACCTGAGTTGAAACATTCGCTTCAGCTTTTTATATTCTTCATAAACTAGGTTTTAAATATAATAACCATTTTGAAGAGATATATAAGGATTTCAGATAGAGCCACTAAAAATTTCTCGTGTATATTTAATGGATCAAAAATAAACCATTTATTTCTCAAAACCAGTATATATTATTTCCAAATTTATGAAAGCTATTGAAATTAATAATGCATAAAATATTGCGATATCAAAAATAATATCAAATATATATCAAATTTTCTACATTATGATCAATAATATATCGCCCGGAATAAAAATCACTGATGTTATTTTTGTAAAATATGGATTGACTTCAAAAAGGATAATAGCAATTTTTTAGCAAGAAAATATTACTGCAATCACCTTCTAAAATGTCTGAATCATTTCTCAATCATAACACTAATAGACTTACAGAATTCATATATTTTCTTAGAATTTTCTAAAATAAAACTAACAGCAGATGATTTTCAACGGAATGGTCCATATGCGATTTCATCTTAAATCTTCCGAATGATATCCTTGTAACAGAAGCTTCAATTTTTGAACTTAATGAAATGTACAAAAGCTACAAACGAAAATGAAACGCCAAGAAACCTTCCTTTTCGGTCCATCAAGGGCAATGATACGTTTTATGTGAAATGAAAACTTAGATACCGTAAACGTTGCTTTGGGGAAAAGCAAAATAAAAGGACTCTTCATGAAGGTAACCTAAGATGAAGTCTTCAAGAGATCTTTCTGGCACCGCTCTCATAAAGAAAGTTTTATTTGTTATTTTATCGTTGGAGTCGTAAAAGGAGTGTCATGTTTTTGCAGTTTTAAAAATCGCCGAATTGTATTTCGTATGCATGGGGATAACAATAGAAAATATGTACTACAAAATGATGTTCTTTAAAACTATGCTCTGAATTTCATTTAGAATCATTGTTATTCTTATTTTTTTTCTTGGAACAAAAAGTAAAATAAAATATAATATAATAATGTAGAAAAGTATTTCCACTGAAAATTTAGCTTGGATGTCATTAGAATTTATTCTATTGGTTAACAAAATGGTAAAAATTCTTGCCATATTTTAAATTTTTATTGCAACTTGAGAATGAAATTATAGTAGTTGTTTAAATAAAAAAATATGATTATTCTATAATTATAGTATAATTGTAAAAGAAGGTATTATTTTGATAGAGTCGTGAGCTTTTTGCTAATTAAAAGGATAAAATGGTGATTACTTCAAACACAGTTGACGATTAATGAGTTAATCTATATAGTTCTGAAAATCTTCAAATGGTAGCAATAAAAAGAAAAGTCCAGCTTGGTTGGCGTTTGTGACACTTGACGATCAGATTCAATAGCCCAGTGGTCCCTAATCCGCAGGACGCGGACCGGTACCGGACCGCACAAGGAACATTAAATTATTTCTATTTTATTTACGTTGGTGTATTTCTCTCGGGATTATGCGATTTTATATGAAAATCACTTTATTTCCCATGTTAAATCACTGTATGTCTATTTTTTGATGTAATTGTATTTTATTTTGAGAGCATGTTAAAAACACAATTAAATTGAAATTATTAAATCAAAACCTTCTAAAGTATAATCAATCAATATCCCCCTTTCCAGCGGGCGGCCATGGTGAAATTATCAAACTTTGACCGGCCCGCAGCGATAGAAATGTTGGGAAGCACTCCAATAGCCTATTTGAGAAATTCTAGAGAATAAGTTTAATTAAATAAAAATTAAGTTAAACATTAATCTATTGCATGTAACTTGATTAATTGAAATCACTTTACTCGAAAAAATAAAAGGTTTCTATTTTATTTTCACTATCTTATTAAATTTTATGTTTTTGAAATTAAAGGGCATATTATTATGGATTATATCATAAATAATAATATATATGTTTTCTTTTTTAAGGTATCGAATGTTATATTATTTAAAGTAAAATAATTTTGGACAATGAGAAACATTACATTTTTCTCTGGTAGGACTTAATTTAATTTAGTTTAATTTTAAAAAATAAAATAGATTATATGCATGCATATATGAATAAGTGTATTTTATATATATGTAGAAAATGATGTCTATTCACAAAAGAGAATATCTTTGTCGAATTATTATGTAGAAAGTTAATGAAAACAAATAAACTCCTTTCCTCATTTTTATTTATTATTTGATACTTTTTTTCAAGAATCTAATTTTCTTTTCTGACCTTAAACATCTTAATGTAGCTTATTTTCTGATTTCTAACCTTATGATTTCCCTTTTCATACATTCTTTTTAAGTTCAAGATTTGATATCGTATATTCACATAAAGAATTGATCGAAAGCGTTAGTTAGCCTAACAAAGAACAAAAATATAACTAAAGACAAATACAATTTCGGAATACTGCCGAAACAAATTGGAAGAAATGAGCCATTTCATTGACATATAAAAGTTGTTTTGAGCTCTTTTGAAAATATTCATTCTAATTATCTTATAAAATGGAAAAAATTTCAAAATTAGAACAAATTATCTTCTCTTCAAATTGAACGTTCGTGATAATTGTAACCTAGCATTGAATCAGGATTATTGTAAATAAAATGCTATCGTTAATAACAATATTTGTTCTCAATGTTATTATCAAAATTTCTACTCGAATAAAAACGTATACCTAATTATGAAACTAATTCTCCATCAAAATATGCGTTGCAGTCACATCAGGAAATTTAATGAAGCTATATTAAAGCAAATACGGTTATTTTAGAAGCCATTATAAGTGCAGCTTTCGTGTTCAGTTAGATAATTATAAAGCGCTAATACAGTTTTAAAGCTAAAAATCGTTATGCAAAATTATCAATTTTTTAAAAAGTGTGAATAATTATTGCTTATGATATAAGAATGTACACATTTGGTAATATGCCAAATTTAAGAAGAGATTGTTTTTAAGCAGAATGTTGGCAAATGACTTGAGAGGTATTAAACTATTCAAAATTCTTCATTTAAAACCAAAGGGACTGAAATGCATGAATAAAGTAAAAAGCATGAATTCAAAACAAAAAATGTGTAATTTTCGATTACAAAATAGGAACCACAATCATGTGTCTTTTAATTAGATATATAATATCCTCTTTGTTAGAACAATTTGGTACATGGTCAGCACAAAACTCTTGGGGCCAGAGCATCACAAAATAATCCGTAGGTATTCTTTTTTCCACTGCTCTTTTTTTAACAGGAGTCATGAGTGATATGCAATGTCGTCAAAAAAAAAATATCTTTCTGAAATAGATTGTGGCTAAAAAAGCTATTTATTGATAGCAATGATCTTTGTTTAGTATATGTAAGCGGAACTCCCAACACTGCTGCCTTAAAAAATAAAAGGCCGGAACTACCGAAAAAACTTCTTCCTTTGAGTACTCCTGGAATAAAAGAGTATTTCTCAATTTCTCTCCATGTCAGAATTGACTTTTATACTTCGTGAAACCGAAGCAACCTTTATTTGTGAAGAATACGAAAAACAGGCAAGACATTCAGAGCTTTAATTGACACCATTGTGAACATCTACAGTGAAATTGCGATGTGAAGCAACGCTTGGGATGGTATAAAAATACACTATTTAAGAAGACCCAGGTAATAATGAATTGCAAAATACACTGTTTGAAACATTAGGGGAGAAAGCAATAAAATGATGAAACCGTTGCGAGATAGCCATATAGGGGCATAAAAGGGAGAATACAAGTGTAACAACCTGAACACAGGGGAAAAAACCCAATTGTATAGGAACTTTAATTCTTTGAAATGGTGGGAAGTACATAGAACTTACGCTTCAGGGCAACAATTTGGTGAAATGTAAATGACAAAAACTTACTGTTTGGAAATGATACAGGTCATTTAATATGGTATGTGGTCCCCCCGAACTGTTAAGACTGTCACCCCCCTGTTTAGCATGGATGCGATGAGGTTACCGATGAGACTTTGAGGGATAGTGTTCCATTCTGACACTATGTAGTTTCCAAGTCTTGTACAATAACAGCAAAGCGTCATTTGAGTGTTTCCCAAACACGCTGGATTTGATTGAGATCAGGAGGGCATGCTGGCTACTCCTTACACTGCATCGTTTCAGCTTCAAGAAAGTTCCCTACGAGTCAAGGTGTGATATCTATCACTTTTCTGCATTAAAAGAAAGGAATCACCAATGGCTGCAGCAGAAGGTACGGCGAGGGATCTCAGGATCTCGTCTGCGCACCTATGAGCCTTCAAACTGCTCTGCCGAATGATATGCAGGTCAATACATTCGCATATGTGGATTCCAGCCCATAACATCAAACCACATCGTCTGTAATGCAATTTTTCATGAACGAATATAAGATTAATTTGAGTGCCCCTCTTTCCTTTCTCGCCATATCAAAACCTCATAGTGTCACACTTTAAATTGAATCAAGACTCCTCCGTAAACATTACTTGACTCTAACCACTTTGCATTCAATCTCGATGTACAGCAGCCCACTTTCTTCGAGCCGCACAGTGCCTTGCTGCCAACTGAATACACACCATTGGGGTCTTTGTGCATACAAAAACCCAGCATGAAGCTTATTTCAGATTGTGTGGTTGATCCTTCGTACAGCTGCCCAAACGAGCTGTTTTTGAATCTGCGTCACACTAGCTGTTCTGTCTCGACGAGCTGTTAACAGGATATTTAGGTCATTATTTGCTGTGATAACACGTGGAGAAATTGTCTTGGTCGACGTCGAACATTCCCTGTTTCTTGTAATTGACTCTACAGTCTTGCATGCGCACTTCTTGCCCATCCAACAGCGTCCTCTACAGTTCTTTGTGCTTGCCTAAATTCCAATCTCCCGATTACATATCAAAAATTAGGGATTCTTATAGATCACGTTCTCCTGACATTATCCACACAGTCACCTATTCTCAAAACAACTACCAGAAACTTGAATTTAACCACTGAGACAACGAAGGACAACAGCTTCTACAAAATCACGATTTCTGCTTTTTTTATACTTTTTCTGGTTTTTGCGTTGATTGCATGTGGAATATTGATTTGCATGTGAAGGAACGTTGATTTGCATGTGAAGTTTTCTTCTGTTTTCTGCTACACTTTAGCTTATGTATCTTTTGTTTTACGTTAGTTATCAGAAGAGTATTTTTGTTAAATCCACGCGCTCCATTAATTTTTCTTGAGCAGTGTACAATGCAGTGTTTACTACTACAACTGCTGAACAGCGTTACTCACCTGCTATTAATATTGAGGTTGCTTCAATTGCGAAATGGTAAACCGATAATATTACAGAACTATTTGCATTGAAAATGATCACCACAAGCTTTTCTTTAAAAATTTCTGATTATTGGAAAGGAGGCATATCTCAAATGACAATGCAACCAAACTCTTGACACATAAATCTTACCACGGGGAAATGCGTCGACTTTACGAGTAGCTACTCTAATTCACAGTTTCCTAAACTTTCCATATTTGCAACCCAATTTTCAGTTATAATTTTCTTCGCCCCCCCTCCACACAATAATAATGTACTTTGACGTAAATCTACAACACGATTTCAATTATACACGTGCAAATAATCAATATGAGTATTAAATTTTTTATATCATTTTGTGTATGACGAGCCCATGGGGTCACTGGTAATTATTGAACTTACTCTTAACTTGGTATTGTTGAACTAATTATCAAATACATTGTGCAGTACTTTTGCATTTATAAATATATTATAACAGTGTAAATGTGTATTTTATTTTTAATTATGTCAGAATGTATTTTGCTTCGCTTACTTTCAGAAAAAAAATAATATTTTTAAATAATCTTTTATTTTCGACATGCTCTCACCCCCTCTTTTGGTCATCCCTCCCCCTAGAGGAGGGCGCGCACCACAGTTTGAGAAACTCTGTACTAAGTGTTAAGTTTTCTCTACGAATGACATCATCTTCATGGATTCTTCTATTAATAACTCTAATAAGATATACTTTCAAGTAATACTTTGCATTAAACTAATCATTTTTCTGTTTGTATATTGTATGCTAAGGAATTGCAAAATTTTGGCGTGCTCTCCTATGACTTAAGTTTTCTTGTTTTCTGTACAATATTGGCCATAAAAGGGAATGATTCGTTAAACTTGTCAATGGTTATTATTTTCAAAATGAAAATTGTTAGTACTGGAAATTCAAAGTTTCTCATTTTTCAATAAAACTATTCTATTACTATCACATTTGAAATATTAGATTTTACGCATTGAATTATTGTTATTTGTGTCATTTCTCTTCAGAAAAGCTCAAACTTATCCAAGGTGTAAAGACTTACTTTTCCACTGAAAATAGCCACTGAGAAAGGAATAACCCTTAAATTCTAACCAAAAATAATAATAATAAAGATTTATTTATTTGTTTGCAATGCAGTTTGGAATTGAAGCCAAGCAGATTCCATCTTTAGAATAAAATCAAGTAGGAACCACACTAAGAGATTCGTGGCTTTAATCTAATTCACCAATTCTAATAGCAAAGAATCAAACATACTCTTTACACTTATGACCACCAAATCTTTTCCTAACAGTTACAATATCAACATTCTCCACGAACCCACTTCAGATTACTTTGAATAGTAAACCCAATTTGCATATATCATAGTCCCTTCACAAGCAGAAGTTCTCAAATCAATCAAACAATTTATAGAATAGATTTCCCTACAGGTTAGATAGAAACACGTTGAGACCCCGCTACAGCTACAGCCAGATATTTTTCATTATTTTCATCAAAGCATGTTAAGCCTACAGTATAAAATAAAGGCGAAAAAGATTCAACTGAATATTTCAAACGGAAAAAAGGAATGAGTTCTCTTTATCCATTATTTTCCCTCTTATATTTACACTTTGTTACTCTACATTAGGGGCGTCAATTTCGTAGCCCGCAGCGAGCATTTTTTGCTTTGGAAAATGCAGCTGAAAAGTGAAGATTAAACATACTTTTGACGTGCAACATGAACAAATCAAGCTTAGATGACACTGTATCGAATCAAAAATATGAAGAAAACATTTCAAATCTTAGTTCTGAATTTGAAACCAACATTTAAAGATTTGAAGTCTTTGGAAGATAAATTTTGTTTCTTTTCTTCGATTTTCTCAATAAATATAGACTCAGTACACAGTCATATGCAAATGGAGGTGATCCAGATTTAGCGAGACTCAAACTTTAAGGCAAAATTCATCAAAGTGGGTGCTCCTCAATTTTGCTAATTTACCAACCACATTTGAAAATACTCAAAAATTTGCACATAAAATTATTTTCCATTGCTTATTGGTGCGACCAGTTATTTTTAGTTATAAAAAGAAATAAGTCTCCTGTTAGAAATAGTATTAATAACGGCGTCCTTTGGTCAGTTATGAAAGTAATCATAGCGAACAAAATTTTCCCGAAACAGGAAAGATAGTATCAAAGAAGAGATGCCAAGTATCAGGACGTAAACATTAAATTTTTGTTGTTTTTTATATATATTTATTATAATGTATAACTTGAAATAAACTCACATTTTAATAAATATTGATTTTTTTGCAGCCCACTTAAAGATATACCTTGTTTGGTTGGCCCAAATTTGCCTTTGAGTATGACACCCTTGCTCTAGTTTCTGTAACGCGGAACTCAATTGGACCAAAAATTTCAATATTTAGTTCTAATATGTACTCTATTCAAATGGGCGGTTCAAATTTATTATTATTATCTTCCTTTATGCCATACCGAGTTAAAGTAAATTACCAATGCAAAAAAAAAAAACTTTAAGCAAAATTTTTAATTTTTAATAAAATTTCGAAGTTTTTAGCAACATTCCTTTTTAAATACTGTTATAAAGCTTTGATTTACAAGTTACTAAATTTCTATCATGTTTAAATATGAAACAACTCCCCTAAACTACTAGATAATTTGAAAAGTAAAGTTGAATCTCTCTCTCTCTCTCAACCGAAAGAAAATATCTATTAAATTTTACACCTTCATTTGATGAATTATAGAAAATTGTTGTGGAAGGCGAAATTCCACTTTTATAACAAACCATTACAAGGTGTAATTATTATCACATTAGTTACTTCATTCTGATTCTCTAAGATTATCTAAATAAATCAAAATGCTTAGGTACACACTACACGCAAAAACACACTACACACATTACACACACTACACACTACTGCACACGCACTACTACACTACATTACATACACTACACACACAACACACATTACATACACACATTACACACACACACACACATTACACACATCACACACACACACACTACACACATATACACACACTACACACATTACACACATACACACACTACTGCACACGCACTACTACACTACACTACACACTACTGCACACGCACTACTACACTACACTACACACACACTACTCACACGCACTACTACACTACATACACACACTACACACACACTATAATACACTACATACACACTATACTACACGCACACTATAATGCACTACATACACACTATACTACACGCACACTATAATGCACTACATTCACACTATACTACACGCACACTACACTACAATACACACACACAACACTACACAACATTACTCACTACAAAACACTACACACTTCTTCCCACACTACACTACATACTACTACACATACACTACACACTACTGCACACACTACTACACACACTGCACACTACTGCACACACTACTACACACACTGCACACACTGCAACACTACACACACTTCCCACACTACACTGCACACTACTGCACCCACTACACACACTTCCCACACTACACTACATACTACTACACATACACTACACACTACTGCAAACACTACTACACACACTACTGCACACACTACACACTACTGCACACACTACACACTACTACACACACTACACACTACTACACACTACACACTACTACACACAGACTACACTCAGGGACGTCTTATGACTCTTTGAGGCCCTGGGCCCAGAGAAATCAAGATTTTTTTGAGGTTCTGGGCCCCATGCAAGAATAAGCCTTACCTTAGATCTTTAAAAGTAGGTAGTATATAACATGCATTGTCAAATAATCGTTCAAACTATAATATGAAACAAATAAATGTGTATGACTCACAATCTCAAAAATTTAGACACAAACCGGCTCAACCGATGGCTGCATTTCAACTAAATGAGTTGAATGATTGTTTATAGTATTGGGCCTAGACCTAGACAGGAACAATCGTCATCACATAATAATACAATCTTGCGACATTTGTCAACTGACATGCAGTTTGAATTTCTCTGTTTTTCGGAGAATATGTATAGGAATAAAACATTTGACCATCAAAATTATCTGGATCCTAATCTTATTAAGACAGATTCGTAAACGAACCGAGGCTCTGGGTCCGGGCCCAGTTAGCCCATGCCTTAAGACGTCCCTGACTACACTACACTACACACTACACACTACCCACACTACTACACACACATGGAAAGAAAAATATGAAATAAAATGAAATGTTCTTACCGATAGCAATCCACCTTTTTCGCAAGAAATGCGGAATTCGTGGAATGTGAAGTGAACAGTATGTTGAGGATCAGCGATGACGTATAAGCCACATACCTGGGTCGATCCAGGAGAAGTGAACATATAAACACCTTCTTCTGATTTTACGTAAATGCATTCTGCAAAAATGAAAATAAATTCTTTTAATAATAGTATTAACCTGCTAATAAAATTATCAATTTCAATTTCAAACCTTTTCTCTAGCCTCAAGAGTTATTTCCTTTTAATTTGTTCGATTAATTAAGTAAAATTAAAGCTAATTAAATAAAAAGCTATTTAGCTTAAGATAATGCGAATTATGTCATGTTAATTCCCTGTTAACTAAACATGTGTTTTTCTTATTTAGTTATATTATTTAATTATATTAAATTTAATAAATATTTGATGCTATGTATAATTCCTGAAATTAAATTAGTATTACGTTTACAGAATATCATCGATAACAAAAACAGTTATATCTGTCTTTTACTCACGGAAAATTCTTACTTAAATTAATAATTAAACACGAAATTGAATTATTTGAAACACAAGTAATTAATCCCTTAACATATTTAATTATTGAGTTATGAAAAGAATTACAAGTTTGAAAAAGAAATTCTGAAGTTTCTACTTTTAGTATCGCCACTATTAACTGTTTTAAATGGATCGATAATTTATTTTGAAACTTTTGTGCATAGAGGCTTTAAAATGTATCAAAATAACTGAAGAGAATAAGAAATGAAGAAATTACTTATTAATTAATGCAAAGAATGTAATATCGAAGAATTTTCATTTAATTCATTCTAGTATATGCTCATTATAAATTTTATTCAAAATATTTCTGATTAAAATGCGTTCCGAACTTCCTATAGTTAAAATTACTTCAAAATTACTTTGTATTAATTATTATTTCTATGTATTGATTGAATTAAATTAATTAACTACATTTTAATTAACAATTTCTAAGAAAATAATGTAGCACATTTGTGCGAGAGAAAGAGGTTTTACGAGAATATAAAGCTATTAAATTCTAGTACATACTTAATTAATAGTAGAAAATTGCCTACTGGATTTGCATAAAAATATGCAAAAAAGTAAACCATAATTTGTAGAAAATTAAACATACTATTTATAAAAATACTAAAAGCTCTTTTTTTAAAAAAATTTTCTTTGCTTTGTTTGATAAGGCTTTGAAAAGTACATAAAAAACAAATATTAATACATATCTTCAAGCTTTCCTAGTTGAATAATGACACACTGTAATATTTTCAGTTATTGAAGAAAAAAAAAGATTTTAAAGAGCCATGCTTTAACCATAAAAGAAATTTTACAAGAATTAACCAAACGTAATAACATTGGGGAAAGTAAAAAAAGTAAAGAGACTTTTGTTATTTCTTTTTCTACCGTTTAATGTCACTCTTCTTTTCTTGTACTCATTGGAGTGTAGCAGATCATTCAACATTGTAGCTTCATTGTCAATCTGCTCCAAGGAGGATAGTAATTCCCTTTTCGTTTGTGGAAGGTCTGAAACTAGAGGAGAAAATTCGTCGCATCCAAGCGCAGTAAGATGACAATTGTCCATCTTAAAGCAAGATCTACACTGCTGTTTTTAAAAAGTTTAACACCATGAAGGAATCATAAGAATTAAATGAACTTTGCAGCATATATCAATTATAGGATGTTACGTCGAATAGTAAAGTTTTAGAAGTACTGCGCATGCGTGGCGTGTTCAGCGCCCTCTAAACTGATGCTGAAGGCGTATAAATAGAGGGCTGTAGTGGGACGTTGAAAATAGATAATGATTATTTGTTAGTGGCGAACGTTTAGTGAGACCTAAGTATGCCTCCACGACGAAATAAGGAGGTATTCCAACAACTTACGGAGTTTGAACGGGGAAGATTATCGGCCTTCGAGAAGGAGAATTTTCTTAACATGTAATAGGAGCTCGTGTGCAGTGGAAGAGTTACACAGTGATGCGAGTTTGAAGCAGTGGACCCACGAGCACCGAACAACTCGAAAAACTGGCAGTGGACGATGGAAGGTTACGTCAGCGCGTGACGATCGACACCTACTCCGTATGGCGGGGAACGACCGTAAAGCCTCCTCCAAGCAGTTGGCACCACGTTGGTCTACTGCTACAGGTGTACTAATGTCGGCTTGGTCAATTCGTCGACATCTGCTGCATCGTGGATTGCATGCAAGAGTGCCTTTGTACAGGATCCCCTCATGGCAAGCCATCGACGGCTGCGTCTGCAATGGATTCATGAGCACAGAGCCTGGCAAGCTGATTCGCACCAAGTTGGCTTTTCAGATGAATCACGTTTCAATTTTTGGGACCAGGATGGCTGCATTCGTGTTAGACGCAATTCAGGTGAACGCGGCCTCCCAAAGTGCGTTATCGAACAACATAGGGGCCTAATACACGGAGCTATGGCTTTGGTGAGATTTCGTATCATAGAAGATCCGATTTGCTACGAATTGATTGTAATCTCAATAGCAACAGGTACGCCCATGAAGTGCTACAGTCGGAAGACGTTCCCTTCCTTCAAGGCATCCCTGGAGCTATCTTTCAGCAGGATAATGCACGCCCGCATGTTACAAAGACTGTTCAAGACTTCTGTTCAGCCCAACAGATTCAATTTCTTCCTTGGTCTGTTTATTCACCGGATATGTCGCCTATTGAGCAAGTGTGGGATTTGGTTGGTTAGCGTCTCTCTCGTGATCCGCATCCTGCAACTTCAAATGACGAACTTTTGCTGCGCCTACAGGCGATGTGGAATTCTCTTCGACAAGCTGACATTCAAAACTGTTTGACTGCATGCCACGTCGTATAGCAGCACTTATTGCAGCGTATGGTGGCTACACCAAATACTGATTTCGGACACTTAATATTGTTTGCTTTGAAAATTTCGTCATTTATTTGTACTAATACAAGTCGTTTGTGCATAAAATTTCATTTAATTCTTTCATAGTGTTGCATTTTTTTACAAACAGCATTATATGAATGGATAGAATGCTTTAACCAGTGAAGAAATTATTTTTTGACGACGAAAGATCGGGCAGTTCATCGGCATCAACCATTGAGGACAAAGTGCAAGTTGTTGAGGATATCATGATTGAAGGGACGGCTAGTATCCAGTGCAGATATCACACCTTCCACAAAAAGCCTTAGTGCAGATCGGCATTTGAGCTGCAATGTTGAACGGTCTGCTACTACACTCTAACCACTAAACAGAAAACGAGTGACACGTTGTATGCAAGTGTTGCCGACTACCCTTCATTCAGTGCTGGATACTAGCGCTGTTGCCAAACCTTGGAATGAGAAATTGCGCCCAGTCCTTTTATTTTTTGTCTTTCCTTAGTATAACGGAGTTAAAATATTCGAAAACGCATCAATTAATATATTATCATTATAATATGTAAATCAGTTGTAATATTTAATGCAAGGCTGTGTGATCAAGTAACACCAGTAATTATAATTAATCTATCTTCTAGAAAGTCTGCTTCTCTGATAAAAAAAAAAAAGGTGGAACAAGACGGAGGGTAAAAAACATTAGTTTTTAATATTGTTAATGTTCATTAATGAATCACTAAATTGTGGTCTATTATTACTTCATAAAAACATTAACAACCAAAAATCACGTGTTTTAAAATTTAATACCAAAATTTGAAATAAATTAATTTTAATAATAAATAAGTTTTTTGTGGACATATTTTCTCGAGAAAAAAATTTGAAAGCCTTTTTTTACTGATCGAATAATCCACTCGAGAATTAAGTAATATGATTCAGATTTCTTCCTTTGAAAAAACGTACCCGTATCTTCAGTTTATGTGTATTACGAATAATTATTACAAATAATTTAATTTCAATTCAGTAATTTAAGAAGTATTTAATTCAATGTAAAAGAATCTTTAATTTTACAGACATCACTTGAAACACTGTTTCACTTTTACACTTTTTACACATCACTGTTACACTTTTTAGTAAACTTGGCAGTTTGAACTTTATCAACATGTATTTGCCCACATTTTTCTTTTCCCTTAATTTTATTAAAAAACTAGCTGGAAGTACCCGGCTTTGCCAGGTTTAAAATAAGGTTTTCTGTAGAAGCGTACAAAACTGTTTGTTTGTATGCAATAAAAGGGTACATTTATCTAAAAGCAATGTAATAGACAACATTTTGGCAGTTCCATTTGGAGAGTGCACAAAAAGATTTTCCTCTTTGCCCACTCTGGAGCAGGCCACATACAACTGCCTATGAGAAAAGCATGGTGTCTGCAAGTCTATACCAGCAGTCCCAAAAGACTGGCCCTGCGACTTGTTGATTGTCATGGCAAAGCACAGTTTCAAAGGGAACTGTATTCTCTTGAATTGTATGGAGTTGTCTAAGGAATGATAGATATTCTTGGAATGAAGACATCCTCACCCTTAGCACACCCTGTGAGTACAGTAGCTTGAATGACATCTTGCATCAGCTTTTTCACAATGAACCTTGTGCCATTGCACAACCTGGGTGTATCAATATTTCGGATCAGTATTATTGGAGCACCAACTTTCAGAATCAAGTTGTGGGCTTGCAAATTAGGAGTCTGGATGGAATTCAAGAATTCAATGGGATATTGGACTGCTTCATCATCATTAAGGATGCAGTCTATGGACTTGTAGGCATATTACTGCCCTGTAATCTGCTTCTGAATGGGGACATTGAGCTTCTCAACCACATCATTTCTGCTTGCCAGAATTGCTCTGTGAGAAAGCCAGTCCTGATCCTTGAAATTTTGCTGAATGTAAAGAAGATACACCTTTTGGACAGAAGTTCTTCAGGAGAGTTGACAATTTGACCACATGACATAATGATGAGGCATGTTAAAGGATCTTCAGGAACTTTACCATCTCCAATCTGGAGCAACTTGTTTGCAAAATGTCCTGCAGACAAATCACCCTGAATGTGTGACCGCATGTTTGTAGTTAAACTGAATTTTTCGACATCCATAGATAAGAATTTTTCCATTCGGTGCCATAGATAAGAATTTTTCAAATAGGCATTGATCTGATCTGCTGGTGTGCCACGTGTGACCATGGGAAGTGTTTGTCGAAAATCACCAGCAAGCACAACAGTTGCTTCACCCATTACTGCAGAGCTTCCTTGGAAATCCTGTAATGTTTTGTCAAGAGCATGGAAAGCATTTCTGTGACTCCTGATAGCCTCATCCCAGACAATTAGTGTGCAGGTTTTGTGAACATGCCCCTGTCCTGTGCCCTTGGAAATATTGCAAGTGGCACTGTCTGATCTGGCCAAGTCCAGTGGCAACTTGAAGGTCCAATGTGCTGTTCGACCACCAGCAAGCAAAGTTTCTGCTATGCCAGAGGAGGCAACAACCACAGCCATGTCTATCTCTTTCCTCACAAAAGCCAATAACAAATTGAGTAGAAAAGTCTTGCCTGTTCCACCTGTTGCATCCAAAACGACAATGCCTCCTCTTTCACTTCCGATCATTCCAGTGATGGCTATAAAGGCTTGCTACTGATCTGGAGTAAGTCTTAGCACATTTGCTGCCATGTAGGCTCGAAGTGCTTGAACATAGTTTCCCTCAAGACATCCTTACTTGTCAATTCAGGTTGATAATGCACTGGTTCTACCAAACCATACAGTGCCATCTTGTGGCCAGTTATAGATAGAATATTATCTCCCAAAATGAGAAGAGTATTGTTGAACAGAGCAAGACAGTATTCAATATTTTCTGTTGGACTACTTTTGGCTGGAGGAGGCCAGAGTGAGGTTGGGGTGGAATGAAACCTGTTTAAGAACCTTCCCCATGTAAGATGACTGCTGGAGGTGAGGTCCATCCTACAAACATGGGTCTGGAGGGAGGAGGGGGTCCTATACCATCGTCCCCCCTCTCCCACCCTACACATGTATCACCATCTTTTTTACTTTCATCCTCATCATCTCATCATCACCACAAAAACATTCAAAATCAATCTCAATGACCAACATGCATGATTTCCTTTTTTTTTTTGGTTCATTATCCCACGTCTCAGAACAGGCACATGGAGCACTACTTTTAGCTGGAGGAGCACAGAGTGATGTTGGGATGGAACGAAACCTGTTTAAGAACCTTCCCCATGTAATTTTGTGTACGTGTACCAAATTTCATGTTATTTGGTTGTCTGGATCTTGAGTTATAAGGGAACAGACAAAAAGACCGACAACAAATGCGTCTTATATGTATATATAGATGTTTCATGATTGTATTTAATTACAGTAATACCTCGACTTATACTTACGTTACGCCGATTTACGCGAATCAGGGGTTACGCGATTTTAAATCTCGTTGATTCGTCTTTTGTAAGAGAGCTAGCTACACAACTCTATCACTTAATCCTGTTTAGCTGATGGACATGTATAGACGTGTCACGTGGAATCAATGACTAGTCATAATAATTTATTTTGTGTTATTTATTTCTTATCTACAGATTGTGTGTGTTTGTTATTACATGCTATAATTGTTACACAGAAGAGGAGCTCATAGAAATGCTTGGAGCAAGAGTAAGACATTAAAGAATTGAGTGTTTTGGCACAATTCATTCAGAAGATCAGATGACGGTTGGGAATTTTGACATAGGCTACAGAGAGTTTAATTGAAAAAGTGTTACAAATTTTAGAAAATATAGACTCCAACAAAGAGCGTATTTTTTCATCAAAACAAGAAATAAAAAAAACTATTAGCATGCTACGAGGAAATTTCGCGGGAGAAAAAGAAAAATCTTTGATCCTTCTGACTACTTAGTTGGATTTTATATGAAACCTTTTACTTCAAACTAACTTCGGTTTGTGATTTTCTATTTGTGACATCTAAGATTTTATTAAGCACTTTTTTTCTAAATTATTATTTTCTTTCGTGTCCAGCCCAACTAAAAATAATCTATATGTATTTACCGTATTTACTCAAATGTAAGTCACACTTTTTTTTCAATGTTAATGTTACAGAAAATCCGATCGTGGCTTAGAATAGAAGGGAAAAAAATCATTGGATGGGAAATTAGAGCAACTACAGGTTCATATATGTATTTGAATGTTTATAATATTTTAAACTAATTATTAACTTCTTTTTAGTTCTTATTTTAAATTCATTTCAATCTCGTAAAATTGAATATCGATAAACCATTTTACACTATTTTTCATTTTTCACAGAAACTTGTTGAGAATTTGGGGTGCGGCTTTGAATTGATAGCAGCTTAGATTCGAATAAATACGGTATATGCAAAATCATACCGTGACGCGCGAATTCGACTTACGTGATTTTCACTCAGTCCACCTATTGCGTAAGTTCGGGATACTGCTGTATATAAAAATCATCACAAAATGATAAAATGTTTTGGAAGTCTATTGGAATATTTTTAAAAACGTTACCTATATATTTGTCGAGTCATCAATCATCAAAATGTAAGTAACAACAAAGTGATATTTTTGATGCAAGTACTTCACATCAATTATACATTAGAATGTATCGAATAAACATTAAACGGTATACTTTTTAAAAAGAGTGAACCAATTGAAAACGTTTTAAATATTGTTTAGTAACAATTCTAAAAATGTATGGTGAATTAAATGTACAATGGAAATAAAGTACTGTTAATTTCGGATATATCACCTTACGAGATGTTGGTTAATTTTACTTTGTTTCACACGGAATAGAATCCGAAAATTTAAAAATCATTGTATAATGTTTTGATAAATGTTGTTTAAACTTTTAATAAATATTGTATGAATATTTTAAGTAATCAGAAAAAAATGGAAACACACACATATAGAAAACAATTTTCCAGAATTTTATGAAAATTCTAAGGACATTTATTTCAAAACATTAAAGAGATTTTTTTAATTCGCTTTTCTCTCCACATGTTGAATGGCGTTGTGGAAATTTAGGAAGTGAGAAGTCAGATGTTGTCCTCGTTCATCTTGAACCTGGTTCAAAATTACAAGATCCGTCACAAATTGTCCTTAATTAGCTTCAGAATACGAAGTTAATAAACGATAAATTAACTATCATATGCAATATGAATATTTTTGATATTTTTGTGATGGTTTTTTTTCTCATCTCTCTCTCCTTTACACAAAATTCTTTACTTAACATTACGTCTTTAATAGAAATAATATTGCTTTATTGACAGTATATATTTCAATTAGTATTAAATTGTGATAATTTATACATAGAAATTTTTTTTTCTCTTTCCCTTCTTAAACACTTTAAGATTTTCATTTAATGTAGCAAGTTGTGTGTGAGTTCTTTTTTGTTTTTGTGCGTGATTAGAAGCTTATTAGATCGATATTAATCTCTTTCTTTCTCTCCCCATCTTTGATTCATTGTTTCAAAAGTAAGCTTACATTTTCTTTTATATTTTCTACTGCTGTTTATTTTTATATATTAAATATTTCGATAACAGTGTTTATATTAATTTGCAGAGTTCTCATCTTATATCTTCATACAAACTAATTTTTTTCCTTTTTTCACTGAGCTATCTAAAGTGCTTGATTTTATTAGTAATTTTTTAACATGTTGTGATAATTTAA
The DNA here is from genome assembly GCA_019973975.1 of Trichonephila clavata. Taxonomy (NCBI): domain Eukaryota; kingdom Metazoa; phylum Arthropoda; class Arachnida; order Araneae; family Nephilidae; genus Trichonephila; species Trichonephila clavata. Next base: position 44,698 of record BMAO01010732.1, read on the forward strand.
GAATATATTTAACCCCTTTTCGGTCTTTCCCGAGCTGAACTCAGGCACGCGAAATATATCATCCTGACTCAAACAGAGTGTAGCTTGGGCACTGTGAAACTTACACAGTGCAACCTGACATTCCCGAATCATTTCACATGTGCTTTTTACAATTCGAATCATTAAAAAGTAACACCCAATGGAATTTTTTGCAAAAAGAGAACGTTATTCTGTTGAGCTAGTAATTAAAACTTTATTTTTATGGATTTTATTAAATTATTGAGAGAGGATAAACCTAGTTAAGGATAATGTCACCTATAACAAAATACTTTAAGGAACTAATTTAGATAAAATACAAGAGATAAAAGTTCGGAGAAAATAAAAAATATTTCTTACTTCCGGTTTCATCGTGCTCTAAAGGAATTACAGCTTCAGATTTGCTTGAAAATCGCTTTTTTTGAGATTGCGCAGTCTAAAAGAAAAAAAAATCAATTTTTTTAGAGCATCCTTAAATAAATCATAGTTGAAAAACCATTTCATAAAACAAAAGTATAGAAAAGTATTCAATATCTAGTTTTATTCATAATCTTGAAAGGCAAATTTACTTTCCAAACACATTATTTCTTAAGATAATTTATGTTATATCCTTTTAAATGCATATTATTGAAATATATTTTCATTCTTCTTTTTAAACAATCACTTTGATATATTACAAAAACATTACTCATTCATAAAATAACTCTTTCCATCAATTTATTATACAAATAAATATTTCAAATATAACTTGAAAACATTTTTCATGGAAAGATATTCATTTACTTTTTTCTACCAATCTATAAAAATATTTAACAACTTTATATATTTATAAACTGAATAATATCTAAATTGTTCTTACGTATTTATAAGACATTTTAGTAACAAAAGCAAATGCAATCTGAAAATTCGCAGTCAATTTAATGCATTTTTTAAAGAAAAATATACAACAGTCAAGAATCGAATTTTGAGATGTAATTAATTCCTATTCTCTAAAAAGTCAAATTTGAAATTCTATTCAAAGCTGTTGAAAAATCGCAAATTTAAATATAAAAATTATTAATATTAATGTCATATTTTAGAACCAATATGGTAATGCAGAGTATGCTCATTTATATTTATTTTAATCGATTTATTCTGAATACTTCCATACATGCTGCATACATGAGAATCTGATCTTAAATTTGAAATTCAAACGGGATTTTAATTTTAGAGGGCTGATACAACTTATTCAGGCAAGGAATAATTACCATGGAACATAGTGGCCGCGGTAGCCAAGTGGCCAGGTATCGGATAAGGGCGAGCATGTCTTGGGTTCAAGCCCAGTACCACTGAAGACCCACCGCGTAGGGGAGCGATGCACGTGAAATCTGTCGAGAGCTCAAACGTCTTTCCGTTATGTGGTGTGGTAATTAAGAGAGGGAGGTGCCAGCTCAGGTGTCGTCCGCGTCACTTGACCACGGTTCAAAATTACGCGGTCCGTCTCCAAAAGCCCTCGTGTGGCTGAACAGGGCGACGTTAATATTCACTCACTCACTCACCATGGAACATAGGGTCTCATTCCACAGAAAATATTCAAATTGAGGATAAAGTGTGTTCTCTTGCGCAGTTCATTCTTGAGAATGAATGACTGGTGAGCGGTTTCGAATCTACCTAGTATTGTGTTATTTTGTCCCCTGTAACAACGATTATTGATATGAGATCTTCCATCCAAATCCATAGGTGTCTCGTACACTTAAGATTTTACGTGCTTCCATAAGAAAGAAATCTAATGGGCTTAGGTGCAGAGACCTAGGAGGTCAGGTTCTAGATCCATCACGCCCTATCTATTGTACGGGAATTATGGCTTTCAAGAAGACCTATAGCGTGTGGAAAACGTGTTCTGAGGCTCCATCATGCATAAACGATATGCTTCATTTGATGGGGAGCAAAACAACCAGCAAGTAAACTGGGAAACACTTGTTTCAAGATTACAAGATACTAGCTAATCCCGACAGAATTATAACATATATTATATTAGCCAGTCTGAATTATAACAGCTTGTAAATGAATAAACAAAGTTTTAGTAGTATTTTCAATAATAAATTGAATTTTTATTTTATATAACTAAAAATAATTCAAAATAACACATCTACCGTAACGCAAGTGGATAAAAAACATTTTTGGTTTTACGATCTTGGTTTTACCATTTTTGGTTCCTTATCTGGAGCAAGAAACATATAATTAATGCGAAAAACATGGATTCGCTAAATTTAATCCGACTCCATGCCGGAGCTTTGAGCTTTGTTTGATTGAGCTTTGAACTTTGTTGATTGTCATCGCAAAAGCAAAGCGCACAGGAACTTGTAATCGTTTGAATTGAAAGGGAGAATCAGTCGGAACAGTTGGAATACGTTGAATCAGCACAACTTCTTCTTGACATTTACCGTTAATTATTGTTGCTTCAATCTCAATCGGCATTATTTTCTTTGTGAAAAGTTAGGTTCCGTTACTAACTTTGGTGTGTTTAGGTTCCGAAGGTGTAGTATTGTTGATCCAGTTTTCAGCACCAGTTTGTGCGGTGGTATTCCAGATGGCTTCAATGAATTTAGAAATCCGACTGGATAGCTAACAGCATCCTTCTCTTCTATAAATATATCAATAGATTTGTATTCCCTAACTACACCAGGAATTTTCAATTGAATCTTATCTTTGATTCGATTAACGACATCGTTCTTTGTAGCTAAGATAGCACGCTCACAGAGTCAGTCATGATTCCTGAAGTTATTGGTTATGTTTGGGAAAACCATAAATTTGTTTTCAATATTTTCTATCTATGACTGAAGTTGACAGAAGTCCTGGGGAAATGATATTCCTGTGTTGAAGGATCACTTGGAAGTTTACCTCCGCCCATGTCTAAAAGCTGCTTGACAAATATTTGTGCAGAATCATTTCTATACAAATGCACTCGCATGTTAGTCGACAGTGTAATTTTTTTCCACGTGTCTCCAAAGGAATAAATTCTTTAAGCACGCGTTCAGCTCATCTGCTGGTGTTGTTCTTGGAATAACGGGAAAAATTTGACGGAAATCACCGGTTAGCAGTATCATAGCTCCTCTCATTGGACGTTTGTTGTTTCGAAAATCTCGCAGAATATGATCAAGTGCTTTTTTATTAGCCATGGTACATTCATCCCAAATAATGAATTGACATGTTTTCAATACAGTTGCCCTTCCAGTTGTTTTTCCAATGTTACAAATGGGATTTACAGCTAAATTTAGATTTAATAGCAGCTTGAGAACAGAATGCATAGTACGTTTTCCATCAAGTAGCATTGCGACACTCCCCGATGATGCTTCAGCTGGAGTAATCTCACCTTTGATTCAAATTTCCTTTATTTATCAGATTGAGAAGAAAAGTGTTTACGGCGCCTCCTGGTGTATCAAGAAAAAAAGTTCCAATAGTTCCGCTCTGTACATGCTTCATAACTGAGTCATAAGCAAGTCGTGGATCATGCGTTAAAATTCTTATTTGAGCCTCAACATAAATTTTTAACTCGTTGATGTCGTATTGTTTCTGTCTTAATATGTCTCTATCGATAACATTAACTCCATTATATTCTGGAGAAAATAGTCCCAGCTGATAAAGGTGTTTTTTTATATTAACGTACTCACACATATCTTCAAGTGATATCAGTGATTCAATGAAAATGTTTTCTGAATACTGCACATCCAGATTAGGATTTTCTCTGTGAGCTCGGGGAAATATATCTTCGCTCATACTCTCTTTATGTTTTTCCCATAGATCTTTCGGATCAGAAAGCGAAAAGGTTATCAAAATGATGGCGAAATGAATACGTATTTGGTGAGCAGGACGTGTTTCAGATGTTTCTTTCAATGCGTCGTCCCAATTTCGATCATTTTCTAGTATACCGTTTAAAACATTCTACTCCATATGGCTGACACACTTGACCATCGAAAGGTCTGGCAATATGCAAGGACATACCTGGCAATCATTAAGGAAATCTGTCCATATATTGATGGAAAATCTATGCTGGTGCTTACGAGGGAAGTGCAGTGACGATTGCTGTCAGACCAAACATGTTGATTTCGTATGTTGGAAATGACTTCCCTGGTCAATGATGCCTAATTACTAAATAATGATAATACAAAAAACATGAGAGGATATTCAACATTCCAAGTATTTACTGCAAAAATTGCCTGACCGGCAGGGATAATCATTTGGGTAAAGATTGCTTTATTTCACATTGTAGGGGTTCATACTAGTGTTTCGCGCTTCCACACCACAGGTCCGGGGCTATATCCTCGGGCTGAGCAAGAACGACTCAGCCTTTCATCCCTTCAGTGGGTCGATAAATGAGTACCAAGATTGCTTGGGGACTAAAAACTGTGGATTTCACTTCAGACTGACCACCTGATCAGAAAATCTGCTTATGCACCTACCCAAGGTAATGATAAGTAAAAATGTAAAAATAAAATAAGCAAAAACGGTTACATTTAAAACATACATGCTTTTAAATGTTCTAAAAATAGTTGTATCATTATTAAATTAGTTAAACATTTTAAATACAAACATATTCATTTTCGCGTTTTAAGCTTTAATTTATTATAGACTGGCTTCTTTACCTTTGATAATTATAAAATTTAAAATAATTATAATGAATTCTTTCATTACAAATTAGAACTTAGCTCCTTTGCAGGTATTTTTTACAAAAGTTAAATCTCTCAATCTATGTATTTTAATTTAAAAAATATATTATGTGAACAAGATAAAAATATTGATGAAATTCGATTCTAGAAACATTTCAAAATCAATTAAGGTATAAAACATGTAAATGATTCTCAATTTAAAAGTTTACGAGCATAGAAGAGAGAGTATTTTTTATTCGCTTTCTCATGTCGTTAAAACTTATTCAATTCCTACTATTATAGCTCACTCTCTCTCTCTCTATATATATATATATATGTAATAATTCCCAGTAATATAATCCTTTTAAATATCTTTTAATTATCATGTAGCCGGCTGCAGTGTGTTTTGTTTGTGTGTGTGTATTGTGTCGTCCTTGTCTTTATGTGTTCAAGATACGCAATAAAAAGTTTGATTAACCTCGAGACTGCCTCATCAATCTCATTTAAAGAATCCCATTCCAACGAATATCATCGCATTACATTTTTTTTTTCAATCGTTAAATAAAGTTTTTCTTTTCTTTCAATCACAAAATCAAATAAATTTTTTAAAACTTTTAGTGGAGAACACTTGATGTTAATATAGTATTTTTCAAATATTAATTAATTAATTACCGGTTAATTAATTAAATTAAATTAATTACAGGTTTTTGACGCCAATTTAGATTTATCTAGATTATTGTAACAATGTAACTGTCAAAACAATGACAAAAGTCGGCTTCGAAAACCGGTTTTTCAGCGAAACAAGCCAACCCAGGTATGCATTGTTACAACAATGCAGACAAATCATGCTCTTTTTTCAATTCCTACTATCTCATATAAATAATTTTGTACGAATTTTCGATCGTTAATACTTTCTATTCATCCTTTCAAAGTAGGAACTGACTTTTATTTTTAAAACATGTAAGAAGTTCCAATCTTTACATGTTTCATTATTAAAAAAAACATGTTTGAGGAAACTTAATCATGCCGTATTCCTTTTTTTTTAGTTGCATTGAACCATAAATGCAGATAATAAAAATTTGACATCTGCAGGTAACTTTTAGAAGTATACAATTTATATTTTAACAACAATTTATCATAATGTAAAACTGTGGTCCTGTTTTTTAAAAATTAATTAACACACAATTAATGGAGTGAAGACTTATTCTTTCTAAAACTTGGTTTTACTCGGGTGTTGTTTTCCTTGGATTCAGACGACCTAATTTTTCACTCCTGTTCAATTAACTTCTGTTTCATATTACGAACATTTGAGAGCTCTTGAAAGGCTTTCATCTAATCTGTTTCTGGAGTAAATATTATCGTTCCATTTCGTTCATTTCTTGGCACCGAATTTGATTAAGCCCTTTCAAGGATTCAGAACTGTTTTAAAAATACATTTTCTCAAGCTTCTATTACTTAATAAAAATTAAACTAATGGTTTAATAAAAAGTTTAATATTGGTGGAAAACTAAAAAAAAACACAAATCTGCAGAGATTAAAGTAATGATTTAAAATATTAATGCTGGCTTGTAAAAATAAAATACAATTAATTTTGAAATGTTTTCTTTTTAGAGGTTTTAAAGAAATATCCATGCTTTAATTTTAACAGTCTTTCGTGGGATATATTATTCTACAAATGCAAAGCTATCTCTTCCGCATGGTTAATATATTTATTGTTAAAAATAAGCTAATAATACTCTTGAATTTAATTTTTGTTCTCATTAAAATAATAATTTCATGCACATTTAATTAAAATTTATGTTCTTTTTTATATTTCTCAAAAGTGCATCAAGGTTTTGAATTTAATACGTCGCTTATAGTTAGTTAAAATTTTAAAAAGAAAGAAGGTGATTCCGTTTCAAAATAATAGATAAAAATTTCTTATACACTGAAGCCCGAAAACTTAGATATTATTTAAAACAACATCGTTTCAAAATTATTACTTCAATTAAATTTTAAGGAAATATTCCTACAAAAAATGAGAATTCATTTCCACTAATAAAACAACGAACCAGAGTCTTTAAAGTTATTGTCAGGGATGTAATATCAATATTAAGTTGTAGAGGTAAATGCAAATTTCTGTAAAAACCATTGAAATAGACGACTTAAATTGAAAAAATTCCACCACATTTCAATTGAAAATTCTAATGAAAATACCATACTTTTGCTACGAAAACTCTGTAAAGTTAAAATTCATTAAAGTCTTCTTTTTAAAAAGTCAATTTCATTTTATTTTAGGATTGAACAACATGAAATGAATTCTTGCAAATCTTTTTCTGTTAAATATCTAATAGAAGAAATAAAATATTGGAGAAGTATATAATGGCATTTTCTAGGTATTTACAAAGGTAGTGATTGAAAATATATATAGACGACAGCCTTTTAAAGTGAATTGAAAAATTTATCATACATTAACGTCACATTTAAAAGCAACTTGAGGGCTATTGGCAACACGCTTAGTGATTTAGAACTATGTTGCCCCCCCTCTCCAGAATTTCGCAGCATTCCAGTGACTTTAAGCCTTGATAGATTTAGCTTATATTGGCTCCTCTACACAGCAGATCCTTAATGGTATCTAGATTCGAGCCCATAGTTTAATTAAAGAAAGCCAACCTCTTATTCGCAATCACTCAGTTAACTTGATATAAGTGTTAATTAAAAAAGAAATGAGTAAAAACTTTTTTTTAAAAAATAAATAATTACACAATCCCTTTGATAAAATCTCCATGATAATTTTTGTAATATACATAGATTTCGAAATCTAAAATAGGATTTTTAACGTGTTCACATTATATGAGAGTTGTTAATTAAGTTATGGCAACACAGGTTGTGAGCGACTTCCCACTGAAGTCGCTCTCTCACGGTCTTGCCGACGTAATGCTGTGTGTGTGGGGGAAACAAAGCATGATCAGAAACTTCCATAATAACTATTATTTTATTATTATTCAAGCACACTAATGAACCACAAGTCAAACCACAAGAGGATGCCCTAGGAGTGATATAAAGAAAGTAATAAACCCTAAGTGAACAAGCGCAAATAATCAGTTTAATTTAAGCTAATCTATCTTAGACTATAAATTCCCAATCGACTAATTTAGTATAGCGGCAAACTCCGTTCTTAACTCAAGTTGTGAAACTCAAATAAATCTCACCTTCGTAACGCCGCAACAGTTTTTCCGCTCCTTCTATCTTACAATTACAAGACCCTGACTTTATATAGACAAACTAATCTCTATATCAGGGTTTCTTCTTCAGAGGGATGACTGTGAATTAACGCGAATGATAGCCCAAGGTTTCCCCAAGAGCATTAGTGGGAAGGTCGCGTAAAGATACGCCAGAAGTTACAAATAATTTTTTAAAATGAATTTACAAGAAGAGTTGCGTTATATTCCTTTTATATCATCACCAGCAAAGCTTTTAACCTATTTTCAAATGTCGGGAAGCCAATGGGGACCATTGGCAAGGTTTTTATTGTTGATGCCAGTGACGGAGCGTCCTACTGCACGGTGTACAGGTGAGACATCAACAAATCGGCATCTTTGAAGAGGTTTTTTTCAACATCGGAAACAGAACGAAGTCACATGGATTCATGCCAGGTGAGTAGGGAGGGTGTTTCAAGATTTCCCACTGCCATCTTCACAATAGGAGAGTGACATTGATTTCTACATGACAACCAGCGAGCATCTGCATACAACATGATAAGGAGATTGTTTTGCAAAAAATGTGGACGTTTACGCTGCATAGTCGGACGCAGACGGTGCTATAGAAATCGGCAACGGTATGTGTTGACAGTTCAACCGGAAAGCATAGATTGCGTAAGAATAACACTCTCCCAATCGTTTGCCACAACAAGAATATCCTACACCAGAGGTGGTGAAACTTTATAGATCAACGTGCCATTTTTTCTTAAAATCATTTAATGAAGTATAGAAGGGCTGTCAAATATATTTGACTTGTGATTATTGGAGAAGTAGTAAAGCTAAATACTTACAACTAAAAACTCTTTATTTACTCCAGAAAAATACACTTTGCACTATATAGTAGTAGTTAATCTTCAAGTAACATTAGTGTGACTTATGTTGCAGATTAGATGATAAATAACATATTAGTATTGTAAGACGTTACTTTTAGCAGAATGCATGCTGAATTGGAGTCATCTGCTAAACGGTTTCTAAGCGAGTCTTTGATGCTATTAATTTCTGTAAACAATGATTTGCTGGCATAAGTAGATGATCATACGGTTAAAATATCATGAGCCAACTTCTACAAACAGTTAAATGCGTCAGGAATCGGAATTCCATTTTCCAAAAATTTCGTTACTGGCATTTTTACTTGTATTGTTTATTAATCTTTCTGTTTCAATCAATTCCTTTTCCTTTGTTTCAATAAATTCTTCATCCATATTGAACAAGACTGGAAATCAATCAATTGCTTGTCAAATTCTTCAATTTCCAACCAATAGAATTGGGACAAGTTCAGTTTATCAAATAAAGTTACATCAAGCACAATAGACTTGAGCGTTTTCGATAATACTTTCAACTGAGAAAATGTCACTGAAAATTCCTTGATTGAAGAATCGCTTTCCGAGACCAATCACTTGTTTGTTCGTAATACTTCTTAGTGAACGTTATTATTTTGAACTAAAATGCAAACCGTTTTGATTGATGGCATGCCAGAAATATTGTGTTGCGTGCCGTCAATGACACGCTCGCTATTGGCTCGCCATCCCTGTCCTATACCGCCTGAGTTTCTATCGAAATTTCTGTGGACGTGGTGAACCTCAGTGACGCCCTTCCCTTGTCTCATGCTTTTATTTGGGCCTATTCTGACCCGGATAAAACGTTTTAATTCATCGTGCAACCAATCTACACGGCAATTCATTTTCACCATAGGCTTCCAGTAATCCTTGATAACATTCTGCTTCATTTTTGTTACTAGCAACCTCAATTTTAAGTCATGACGGCTGGTCACCTTTTAAAAATATACTTTTGAGTGATGGAAATGAGATACTTTTCACTTTAACACCACACAACAACTACACATCAAACTAGATCGACTCTTTTTCACTCCTTATACATTAAAAAGATTGCCAACTCACAGTTCTCATTTCCTATTTGCGCATGTCCACTGTTATGCAAATTTCTGGGTCAAGTTGCCTCTATTTAATTTACAGCCCTCGTACTTATTAGTAAATATATTTAAAATTGAAGATAAAAAACCCCTGAGAATTTTTTGTTATTATTTGATCATTTAATTTTAAAATTGTATCACGTATTAAAAATATACTTCGCAACATTTCTGTCTTACCTTCTGAAATAATGTCTAACAATTATGAAAATTATAAAACTTCATTAATATGTCTCTGAATATTTTGATTTCAGACATTTTCATTTTTTACTATTTTTATCTCCTATTTCCATCAATTATCTCTCTCTATATACACTCATGTCCATAAATTAAGAATAATTCAGAATCACACAGAAACTGAACTCTAAAATAAAAATTTCACCTGTAGAATTATCACACACATCTTGAAGAAGAACATGCAAATTACAGGAAACCACCAGATGGCGCGAATAGTACATCACAATGACGAGAGTGTAAGAGAGGGGTATACAAGGAATGGTGGCAAAGAAATAAAATTGTTCACAAGCGCTTTGAAAGCCTTTCAGTGCAATAACTGCATAGTTATGGCACAAAGAAAGCATTTGGATGATTTCTTACGTGGCAGAATTATCGGACGACTGAAATGTGGACGTACCTAGATGGAAGTATCTGAGGAACTTGGAATCGCCCAGAGTGTCATCTCCAGGCTTTGACAACGATTCCAAGAGGATGGTAATGTGAGTAGATGTTACAGCACAGGTTGCCCCCTAGTTACAACACCGAATGAGGACCGGTATTTGGCAGTTACTGAGAAAAGAAACAGACGGAGCACAGAATCAGACCTGTCTCGTCAGCTCTCTTCAGCTACCGATACGACAGTTTCAAGGCAGATCGTGTACAGATGTTTAGGGCACATTGGTCTATATGCTCGTTGGCCTGTCAGATGTGTTCCCCTTACCGCAACTCACTGTCGCCTGCGATTAACCTGGAGTAGAGAGCATGCACTGTGGACACCGCAACAGTGGTCTTGTGTGATATTTTCCGATGAGTCCAGGTTTAGTTTGCAGTCTGATTTTCACTGGACTTTCATATGGAAAGCGCCAGGTACCCGTTACCACCCAGAGAACACCATTGAACGACACCGTTACGGTGGTACAGGATGGCTCGTTTGGAGAGGAATTATTCTTGGTTCCAGAACTGACCTGCATGTTCAGAGTGTAACGATGACAGGCCACATCTATCGGGATGTCATTCTGGAACAACATGTATGTTTGTTTCGGGGCACCATGGGTGCTGAATTTTTGTTTATGGATGACAACGTCCGTCCTCACCGTGCAAACATTGTAGACGAATGCCTTCAATCGGAGAATATCACCCGTATGGATTGGCCAGCATACTCACCGGACTTGAATCCAATAGAGCATGTGTGGGGTATGCCTGGCCGACGAATTGCAGCCCTTCAACCCCCTCCCACCTGTCTACCAGAACTTCGGAGGGCATTGCTTGATGAGTGGTGTAATATTCCCCAAGATCAGATTAATAATTTGATACTCAGCATGCGTAGGCGTTGTAAGGCCTGTAATGCATCGTCCGGGAGACATACTCCGTATTAACCATCATACTAACCATGTTATACTGTTTTTTGTAAATAGGTTCTTTTTTAAAATTTGCTCCAGGGAGTAAAAATCGCAATTTTTATTAATTATGTCAAACATATAGCATCTTTTTTGCGCTTTACCTTTTGTTTAATAAATAGACTTTAGAAATAAGTCAAATTTGTTTTGCTTCTGTCTCTTTCTTTGCCTGAACTTCATTTTCCTTAATTTATAAACATGAGTGTATAAATTGATATTTGTATATATGAGAGACCGCATCACACGCTCCAGTACCGTTGAATCAATCACTATGAAAATTGGCATGTATACGTATTTGTTTTTTGTGAAAAATGTTCTTGTGCTATCGTCTTTGTTGCAGATCCCCACGAAGTGGCGCTACAGTAAAGCAACTTTTGCACCGTGCAATCAATCACCAAGTTGCCAACATGGTTGCCAAGCACAGATAAATTTGAATTGAATATAGGTTCTTCTTTAATATTATCTATATATATATAAATGGATGTTTGTATAAATGACCTCGCTTTACTCTACCACCATTCAACCGATCACTATGAAAATTGACATGTATATATATTCTTTGTGCATATATAAAAAATAAACCTTTTTATCAGCTATTAAACCTTCAGACCAAAAATTAAAAAATATAGTTTTTTTTTTTTTTTTGTTCATCTGAGATACGCAAAAAGCCTTGTTTTGTGTTTAATTTGCAATTCACGTAGTATTAACTTATTAAAAACTTCTTTATTCTTCACAATATGTGATGTTTAATTTTTCAATTCACCCGTGCGCACAACGGATATACCAGCTAGTATTATATAGTGTCATAAAAATGCCAGGTATGTGTAAAATATATATATTCTTTTGTAATTTAAGAAATAAATCCGAATTTTCTAACACAAAATTAAACCTAATCCCTATAGGAACCTATCTTCATAAGCAAATGCGCTAAATGAGTTTCTCCAATTACAGGATACTGAAAGAACACCATCGTTTGGAAACATTGCTCAGCATTTCAGATTCATGGTTTAATAGAAGAAAAATAACTTTCTATGCCTTCCATTTAATTAGGTAATGAAATCTGCGATGAATGCTATCAAAGGAAATGTTTCACCTTCTTGGAATAAAATGGCTTTTTCCCGCCGATTTAATTAAAACGTCGATGTGCTGTTCATTTATTCGCTTCGAACCAAATAAATCCTGCTTAAAGGCATAATTAGATGTCACGGAATTCGTTATAAGAGATTCCGGATAGATTTTTTGGATTTTAACATCGTTTCCATAATAGCGATAGTAGTGCTTGAAATAACAGCAAGTAAATAGGTATAATGGTAAAAGTACCTATACTTATAACCGAGAAAGTATTTTTCTTTAACTATATTAAAATATAAAGTTAATTTTCTTATATTTATAGTAAGTTATTCACTTAATTTGGGAGTGAGTATGCGTGAACACAATTGTAGACAATCCAGAAGGTAGGTTTGCCAAATTTTGTTTGATTATTTTCTTACTAGTTAATTCCTGGCCACTTCGCTGGGTATTTCATAACGTTGTAACATTATATATACTTAGGTTATTGTTATATCCGTCCTAACTAGTATTTTATCGAAACATATGTATTTAATATATATTTTAATTATATTAATATATATTTAATATATATTATTATTTTATATGTTATTAAACAGGAACAAAAAAATCAAAGCAAAAAGTTATGTGTGTTCACATTTTTAATGTGGAATGAATAAAAGAAATGTTGCTACAACGTATTTTATTATATAGAGAAATGAAATACTGTACTCATTGTTATTAATCAAAAGACAAAATAAATTACTTCGAATACATATACTCCATAATTACAGGGACAATATATAAAAATTGAAAAAATGTTGCGTGCGTTATATATATTTTGACAGAAATTTATTATAAAGCCTTTAATGCTTAGGATATAACGTTTCATATTCTTTTACAAAACTAAAATTCTTTTAAGCAAAAATCACTCATGCCAATTATTTAGTACTTGGCACAATATATAACCTTTTTGGCATGCTTAATATATCACTCGAATTTCTTTATTACTATAATTCAAGGAAATTTAGATTATTTGCCGACAAAATAATGCGACGTCCAAGAACTACCAAAGCGTACAAGTTACATATTTCTCTCTTTCCACAACTGACATTTAATGGAATGCAACGCCCTCGCAATTCGATGCGTGAATAGTTTAACCATGATAAAAAAAATGAATGTACAGTAGAAAGTCGTTTATCCGAATCAATTTGTACCAGACACCGTTCGGATAACCGAAAACCGAATATGATACTGGACACTATACAAATATTGAAAATCATTACACGCGGGAAACGTTCTTGGAGAAAAAGCCAAATAGGTGCAAAATACAGTAATTTTACCTTGATTGTGGAAAATTATCACGATTTTTCAGTGTACCATTGTACACCTTCGTTTTTTCATTGCAAGGTCTCTGATTCTCTTCAGCAACAGTAGTTGAGTAAGACAGCACTCTGATTGTTGTTCGTACCACTCTAACGCAGAAACGTGTCAGAATTTGATGGACCCTCGCTACTTTCGTTGTTGTTGTCTTCGTCTTCATCCGTTTCATCGTCGACAGGGTCGGATTCTTCTTGCACGAAAGTCACTATCTCGTCATTATTTAGCATTTGAAATCCGCAGTCTTCTGCCTCGCATGCCATCCAGCTTTCTACATCAACAAAACTCAACAAAATAACACGTATACACCCACTCACTTGGAAACAAACTGACCTAATATTCCGCGCAGATGTTTACCAAATCACACAACTGAAATTCCCCAATTATCCCTCACCCTGGGTTTTCCGATCACTTTAAGCCTCACAGGAAACAAATGTTGAGCATTGCACCGTTCGAAAACGTATCCGGACTTTAGTTCGGATATTTGACGTTCCGGATAATAAACGTTCGGATAAGTGACATTCTACTGTACTTAAATATATGATATACTTGAATATTATTTCAAAATTCTTATTGTATTATATTTATTTTAAAGGAAAGAGCTGGATTAATTTTTAAAAGTTGCAAGTATAATTTACTGAAATTAATTTTATTATTAATTATGTTATTTACTAATTAACCACATGCATAAAACACACAAAAATCACTGAACCATTTTTACATTTTGCATTTATCAAAATTTGATTTTTGCTTTTAAGAAAGAGTTTTAAATTTACAGTTTTTAAACATTTAAATAGAAGCATAAATTTTTAGTAGTTATAAAAATGTATAAAATAAATGGATTTCAGAAAAGAAAACATTTTAAAAGTAAGTTTTTTAATCAATGCTTTCTTGATCATTCTATAATATATTCAACTTTATTTAAAGTATTTACTAGAAGAGAAAGTTAAAGTATTTATAAGAGTGTTTATAAGAGAAAGTTAAAGTATTTATTAAATTTACAAAATAAAAGCATAGAGATTATATAAATTTTAAATAAATGTAGTAATTCAAAACAAACAAACAAATTATTGAAAACTGTATTTTGAGAGAAACCGAAAACTTCTAAGGGAATATTTTTTTTTTTTTTTTTTTTTTTTTTTGCATAATACGCAAAAAATATTATTTTATACAACAAGTAGCACTAAAAACAATGGTCTACAGGAAAATGTTTTGAAACATTCAGTTTTCTAAAATAAATAAATGTTTTTAAGAAAAGAAATGCTGAACTTGTTATAGCTTTCCTATAAAAGTGTTCTCTGGCTTTTTATCCGAAGAATTTCTACTATTTTCCTTGTTAAAAAATATAGTATGAGTAAGAAATAGAGTATAAATGGAATACATTTTCAATTATTGCACTTTGGAAAGACGATTTTCATTGTTATTGTTTGCTCCCTGTTTATAATAAAGATTCATATTCATAGCATACATTAGCCTTTTAAAAATTATTTCGAATTTTATTACTTTTGGAATGAAATAAACCTACTTAAAATATGAGTAGCAATAAATTTTAAGAAAAATTTCATGCGTTTTAAAAAGTTAATTCTGTATGACATTTGCATATTTAGATTTGAAGAATTAAATGGAAAATAACCTTTTGATTTCCCAAAACATTTTTTAAGAAACTTGCCTCGAATAGTTGCACCTGATTATAATTATACATCTAAGCTTTTAAAGACAATTTTTTATACATTTTAATTATTTTTTTATAAAAATTTTATAATAAAGGTTGTTACATGTAAATTTAAAATAGAAAGTGAATAGAAATATTTCTTTTGATTTTATTAATGTTATATTATTAATGATGCTTACCTTTTATAAATAAATTGTACTTTAAGGATTTTATACGCACTGAAGATCTTACTGAATTTTTTAATTTTAAATCTGCCATCAAATGAAAACATTTTCAAAAAATTTTAACTTTGAATTATTAAAAACATGTAGCATTTAATTTCAAAGCATTTAAATCCCTGTACCTTATCAAACCAGTTGAAGCCCAGTGGCTGAGTGGTTAGTGCATTGAGTTTCCTCACCACAGGTCCAAGGTACAAACCTCGAGGTGGGCAAGGTTGACTTAGCCTGCCATCCCTTTAGTGGGTCGATAAATGAGTACCAAGCTTGCTTGGGATTTTAACACTGGGGTTTTCGAATCAGACTGACCACCTGACTGGAACACTTATACCTCAGGGTTTTAGGTCATGAATACTGAGTTGGGCGCAGTAGGCCTTGTCCCTCATTGCCTGTTATCAAACTATATATATAATATATATATAAGTTAAGTCAAAATTGATAAGTGGAGCTTATATAAACGTCTCACTAGTAAACAAACAAGGACTATTGCGGATGGGTCTTGCAATTTTGAACCACGATAAGTAACAATCACTTGACCTGACATCTTACTTGTCTAATTTCCACACCCCCGCGAACCAGAGTACTTTCAGTCATGCCAGATTCAACGTGCATCAGCGCCCTTTACACGGTAGGTCTTCAGTGGTATATAGAACTTGAAATGACATTTCCGGCCACGAGTTCATGATCATGATCAATAGGCTGCCGTGACCATAACTTAAAAATTAGATTCAACGTATTATTAATATTATTTGTTTTTACAAATAACTGGCAGTGTTTCTTTTTTTTATAAAACTTCAATACAAACGTTAAAGTAGATATTCAAAAAACTTGCTTGAATGCATGTTGAGAAAAATTACTTGTGACTATATTTACGATACACACATTCATTTTAAATACACACACAAATTAACGCAGTAAATATTACACCTATCAATAAAATTATAACTTCGAAAATTTTCTTAAAAGTATTTAAAGGGACACAGTACGATTCAATTGACAAAAATCGGTCAAAAAAATCAAATTTAATTTTTTTAGCAGAAATTATTCTTTATACACTTTTCTATACCTGACACAATTTGAAAGTTCTAAAACTTAAAAAAACACATAATTATAGCTTTTGCGTTCGTCTTTATTCACATCCCTATGGCAAATCAAACTTTAACTTACTTATCTCGGAAAGATAAAATAACTAGTTTGTCTTCATTTAAAATGGCTAAGGCTTTTTTTGTATTGTTCCTAATACTTTAAATATTTTGATGTGTAACATCTTTTTTCTCGATTGCTGGAGATTTGTGGGAGTGATTTCGTGAAAAGGGACGGAAATGCCGTAACAGGAAGTTGGGGAAGCGCGCGCTATTCAGTGAAGTTCCATTTTTCCCTCCTTCATTCGGAGGAGCTCCCCTATCCCCCCACCCTGCGGTCTGGGTCACGGGATCTTTGTTTTTTTTTTTTCTCACTTTAGGATCAGAGAAGCTAAGTCCTTTAGGCAGAGACGTGGTTACGCAATGACGAACGTGTATCGATACCTGACTTCGATTGCTCCGTACAATTTAAACGACCGGGACACAGAGCAGCTGGTGTTGCGATCTATCGTAAACAGAACGACTCACATGTTGTGGCTCGACATATGGATATTACTTATCGTCGAACAAGTGTACTGGGTATTGTTTGTCAAGATATTGGGTCATGGAGGGGTCATATGTGCGGCAGAATGCTCATTTGAAAATGGACAAACAGTGATTTCGGTGGTCGTATACATTTCTCCGAATCAAACGGTTCAAAAAATTAAAGATTTCCAACATTTTTTTTACTTTTACCATATACCAAAAGGTGGTTCTGCTCTTTTTTTAAAAAAAAAAAAAACTATCACTGCTTCCCATGATTTTGAGTGGTGATTTTAAAGTTAACTTCAGTTTGCTAGAAGCCGAGCCACTCATAGCTTTTTTGAATGATGAACTCAACCTCGAAATGAACACAAATCGAAATGTTTCGACAACTAACAGTGGTACTTTGTCGCCCATCCGGTATAGTGGTTAGCGACGCTGACTGCTGTGCCGCAGGATCTGGGTTCGAATCCCAAAGAAGGCATGGATGTCTGTAAATGTATAGTGCCTTCGTGCATGGGGGTACTCTAAATAGCCGTCGAGCCGCAAGTCCTCTCGTGAGGTTGGTGGAAGGGCAAAGAGATGGGAGGCCCCTAACCACCCCTAGGGCGTTCTCCCTCAAATTGTGGTGGAACCGCCCCAAAACGTACTGTCACCTGCCATGGTGCTCAAAGCTACGGCTAATGATAGGAGTACAATCTAGCCCTTTGCCATGATGAATTCCGTGGGCCTCGATCTGACTACGTCATACAGGTGGCATTAGTCACAACAAGAGTGGTACTGTTATTGACCGCTATTTTTTCAACGGTTTTTAAATAATTTGAAAAACACAAGTATATGTGCCATATTTTAGTTATCATTAATTATCATTACCGCTCTTTCCTCAAATTGAACAAGAATAATTATTTTGATAAAAATTGCATTACTCCTTGTGTTAATTAAATAAAATTTTCATTAAGGATATAATTATTCCATAGAAAATTATTTCCAATCATACTCGTTTAATTTTTTCAGGATTTAAGTTGCTATTGGCGAATTTACCACGATAACATGTCAGATGTTACACATCATATGCGACTACTGTAAGACTCGTTTTTTTTCTTTTTTTACCTATTGCTAATAGTACATGTAACAAAAGTTGGTATGCATTTTTGAATCAGAGCAATACATGATTTTTTTAAAAATAATTGAAGGATTTTGTGCATTTTTTAAGGAATTTTCAATAAGCATTCATAAAAGAAGTATTGTACAAATACTAATCATGTTATCGTAAACCCTTACCAACATTTTTGTGCATATTTTGAAGTACTTTTAAAATAAAATTTCATGCGTGTATGTAAACTTTTGTAGGAAGAGTAGCATTTTAAAATCATTTCCCAAATTTTAAGTTTTTTCTAAAAAAATTAAATGGTCTAGCTTTTATGAAATTTAGAGCACAAAATCTGGTTTACACAGTATAAACACATAGGAGGCAACCAAAAAATTTTGAATATGCTTAAATTAAAATTTTTGCTTAAATCGTACCATGTCCCCAGCGATCAGTTTTTTTTAAAAAAAAAATCTTTTTTTTTTTTATTTAAGAATCTTATATATACTTGATTATTGCAACAAATTTTAATATCTCAAAATGCCACAGCTTTAATTTGAAGATTGTCAACAAAACAACTAAATACAAGCAATATATAAAAAAAATTAAGTCAATTCCTACTTTGAATGGATGAATAGAAAGTATTTTATTAACGATTGAAAATTTGAAAACACAAGATATATATATATATATATATATATATA